>JBANCV010001555.1:0-14138 GCA_037040105.1 Amiota albilabris
CTTTCAAGAAATACAATATTTAAAAACTGTAACCCGATCTCACTACTTTGTAATATGAATGCAATAAATGCACAATTTTGAATAAAATTCCTAAAACATGCAAATATTTATAACAAACTATAATAATTACTAAGACCTAAGATATTAGTTATACTTATACATAAACATACTATTAAAACACTTTGTTCATATAGAAACTAAGAACCCCATACCACTATTTCTTACACATTACACCTAAATTATTCTAAAAATTGTAAGTAGCCAACCAGCCCTAACAACCAGTGCTATATCTTTCCTGTTAACTCTAAGTTTACTTAATGTTAGCAGTCATAATAAATAAACAAATAAATAACTTTGATAGTATCTGAACCAAGGGCGTATACAGCAGCGATAGTAGTGTGACAACCTTTTTTTTTTTTTGTTCAATGGTAGATGTAGATACTCTAATCTTTAATGGAATGATTATGATTAATGGACAAAATAAAATGAGTTTACTGTATAAAGTTCTATGATATAATTGCTATCACCAAGTTTTAGGGGGGCAGCAGCACCCATCCCCCTACAGAAGCACTTGATCTGAACAGTATTACTCATAAATTATAGGTGTCATAGTAGTCGACATCGTGACCAGATATGAAAGAAATTTCCTCTAATAAGACCCAAAGTCGATTGTAAGGGTTTCACGATTGGAATTTTGGGATTTGTTTAAAGCATTATTATCTACGCTATATACACCAAAATCAATGAAATCTATATTATTGTTATTGATTTTCTTTTCGGGAAGATGTGTATCTAATATGCCAGCACCATAATTGAGTACCAATACGTTTGACCGCCATTCTTCGGACACCATGGAATGTGTTAACAAAAAAATATGCATGATTTTTTATAACGATTGCTACTCGCTTTTGTTATTTACCTTGCCTGGCATCATTGTTTCACCTATATACTATGTATGTAATATCATGTTCCACAGAATAATTTTTTTTTGCATTTTGACTACAAATATATACAAATAAATTATGTATACACACTTACATTCGTGTTCATTACGCACACAATTGTTTCTTAGTTTGATCTACAAATAAGACGTGTTTCTAATCGAGTAATCATAACGTTTACTAGGAAATATTTAATGCAAAACGAATTAGTAGAGTTGATGAATGGGGATTCTGACGATGAAGATAATGACGCATTGCAAGCTGTGCTTGAAGCAGGCAATGTACATGTTATGATTTTACCACCATCTAAAGTCGATCGTTATGAAGAAGATTTGAATGATGACGAACAAGAAATTATCTCAAATTTCAATTTTCCAAATGAAGTTACTTGTGCAGTTGAAGTTCCGTGTGAATTTAATGATGGAAGAAATGAGTCATTTGCGTGTGACAATGAGAAGATGGAAATAAACCAAGTACATCTGAGGGAATATGAAAAACAATATCAGCAAATGCAAAAGCCACATCGAAGAAAATAAACCTTTTGAAAAAAAAAAAATTAAATCTGAATGAATTTCATCCAAAATGGTCTACTAATAATGAAGAAAAAAATTGAAGAGCTGTTTCAATTGCACGGTATGTTTGTTAACTTTTTGTTTATTTACATTTTAATAAGTAGTTTGTATTTTCTAAAATCGGAAACAAAAATCCTTTTGAACTGTTCACAGTGATGATGACATTATAAATTGGATTGCCACCTGTTCGGATTCTTATGCAAAAAACGACTGTAATGATTTTGTATTCGAAACTAATAGAAGTGAAATAAAAAAATGTCTACCAATACTATTTCTAACTGCAATAGACAATCGTCCTAATACAGATATTTATTGGTCTGTAAATACACTAACTGAATGTCCTATCGTTAGAGCTACAATGATGCGAGACCGTTTCCATCGCTTAAAAAAGTATTTTCACGTGTCTGGTCTAAATACTAATGACAGGTTTGCAAGATAGCTCCACTCAATAAGATGCTAAATGAAAAATTCATGCAGTATGGTGTCTTTGCTTTTGGCCTTTCAATCGATTAACAAATGATTGCTTTCTATGGAAGATATAGTTCTAAAATGTTCATTCGCGGAAATCCTATACGTTTTGCATTCAAATAATGCAATCTCTGCTCTGCGGATGGTTACTTATTCCAATTTATAATACAGAGTTGTACAACTACATGGTTGTTTTGGACCTTCTTAAGGATTCGAGAATTCACGCCTTCGCTTTCGATAAGTTTTTCACATTTCATAAGCTAATATTTAGATTTTTAAAACTCAACTATTTTGCAAATGGAACAACTCATCGAGAGTCACGAATTACCAATGCACCTTTAATTGATACTCGATCGATGTGGAAAGAAGGTCGTGGACATGGTAACCGTGTTTACGACACAAAAAAAGAAGTCCTGCTAGTCCATTTGAATGACAAAATAATTGTCACTGCTGCCATTCAATTGCCAAAGTCATGCTAAAAACATAATAATTAGGCCTACTAGATTTTCGCAATTATGTGATAGAGAGTGTGATCAGATGAAAAAAAAAGGTCAGAAATGCCATCGAATTCATCATCAACACCAACAACACGAAAACTGAAACTCTAACACCTGGGGGAATCAAAGAAGCGCGTTTACCAAGAGCTAATGATAGTGGTCGCTATAATGGATGTGAGCCTTGAACTTAGCCCAAGCAATAATCGCTATCGTAGTGGCTTCTGCCAAAACAACTCCATTAAGAAATACGAGAAATAAGATAAGCACATGCAACTCAAATGTAGAGTATAAGTTCCAAAATGTTGCCTTACTATTTTTACTTTTTTCGCCTTTTTGCCATGGTGAAATTGTGTAAATCTCTTGCATTTCTATAATACCCACCACAACAAATTTTGCGCGCCTCATGTTATACTAATAGACGAAAATGTCGCCCAAAACTTAGATGAATCGATAAAGTCGACGATGATGCTAGTATATTAAATCTGCGAAACTGGAGGACTCTTGCGAAAGACAGAACCATTTGGAAGCAGATGTTACAATAGACAAAGACCCATCCTAGGTTGTATGGCCATTGATTATGATGATGATTTATATAAAAATCTCGTGTCACGGGGTTAGAACAAATACTTTTCCAAAACGGCTCGACCGAGTTTTATGATTTTTTTTTTTTTTTTTTTTTTAATATTTGGTAGATATGATAAGGTATTTAGTATTCTTCTATCCCCACCTCCCATTCTTTAATAGCGATGTTTGTATCTTCGTATGAATAAACAAATAATAATTCCAAATAATTAGAGACAAATATATCAAGTAACCTTCGTCAAATATATATCAGCAATAAATATGTTAATATTAATACTTAATTGATCCGTCTGATTATAATGTATCACAACGAAGTGATTATATTATTTTACAATAAATTTATACGTGTTTTGTGACTGTGACAGTTTGGTAATAAAATACTAAAAGACCATATACAAAAAACATATATCCCAAAATGTGTTGCTAAGCACAAAACTCGAGAACGGCTGCACCAATATTAAAGACATTTTTTCTGTTGTACTTGTGGGGTCAAGTGGATGGTTACTAGCTAAATTCCAACCTGGTAGATGACGAAGTTTTGGAGATACAGACAACCACCACCTACAATCTTGAACATAATTGTGTGCCTCTTACTAGGGATCTACTAGTATAACTATAATGAAGAATATTTATAATCAAACTATTGCATATGACTTAGAAATTCTTTCGAAATATAGCAAATTAGTGATGGTTGTTTCGTTTTCAAATCTTATGATTTTGAATTCGATTAAGATAGAAGATATTGTGTTCGAAATCAGTAACGTACTCTGAAAATTGTATTTGACGATTTTTGTGACATGATCAGCCAATTGTGACACAAGTTTTGGTTTCGACTTTTTTAAAATACTGCATTAACTCATCTCATTATACAATAACAAGCTACATCAATGTCAGTACTGTTTCGTTGATTCAGATCTTTATTTCAAAAACAACCATAGCCATAGATATTTGATTGATTTAGAATATAACAATAAAATATTTATATAATCCAAGCTGTTTATCTCAATAACTTTAAAAGAACTCATTGCTTAATTGATTCTCTTAAGGATGCTGATTATTTCCATGCTTAATTCATAATGTCTCCGTTTTTGGTTTTTTAATTCTTATTTTTTGTCTTATAAATACATATCATGGCAAATTAACAATTTAAACACTTTGTATTTAATTGCGTCAAGGAATTCATAATTTTTCTCATTTCCTGTAAAATCATTTAAAAATCTTTTTGAAACAAACAAAGGATGGTTAAACAGCAAAGCATTAAATGAAACAATGTAAGAAATGTGTTATTTTATACAGAATGTATAATAGTATAACGACTCACTTTACTGATATAAAGACAGTTCGAAAGTACTAACCTATACGCTATAATCGCATATATGTAGTAAATCAAAAAACATGTAAATATTGTTATGAGTAATAGAAGAAAATCAGAGCAAATATTGCTGATGATAATTTGAATTGCTGAGATTTTTCTGAAGTGAGTCATTCAATAATTGGAAATCATATTGTCTATAAAACATGCAACATACTAACAAGTACTTAGATCCCAAAAACTAATCAATTAATTGGCATTGATGATCATTGATGCCTTTCCAAGCGCATTACAATTTATGTGTAGTGTGCATAAAGCGTATAAGTGGAAAGAACAAAAATGAAGAGTTGAAGACTGGATTCCATTCCCATTCCCATGAGAAAATTCTAACAAAAGAAGCTTTTAATGTAATTACGAATAAAATGTGAACACAATAATAAGAATAACAAAAGCCATAAACAATTAAATGTTGCGAAACATATACAGATAACACATACATAGAAGTATATACATTTCTATAATGAATTTTACCATATTTGTGATTCTGGAATGGAAGGGAGACATGACATGCATGAGCATGAGTGAAACGCAATTATAGATATTTTCTTTAAATTTTTTCTATTTATTTTCTTTATTATTATTAAGAAAATGTTAGAAATAAACAAGAAACTCTTCTTTTTATTAAAACCATGCATTAAGTTATGTATTAACAATATATACACTTGCTGTTGTTCTCAGATCACAAATTGTTTATCAATTTAAAATTTAATTTAGATCAATTCAGTCCAAAACTATTACTATAATAGCAACTCTGGTGATATGGAAAAACTATTAACAGATTAATGAATCCAAGTGTAAAAACGGGAAAAGATGTTCTGAAAGCGAGCAAACGAACAGATGAAAAACATATTCTAAACTGGACATCCATTACAGGTGTGTTGACCAATCATCTTATATATTCTTATTCTTTGTTAGAGTGACTCTGACTCCTTGTAAATACTAATCAGTCTAAGTAGTATGTGGGTCTACTAAAGCCAACTAACATAACAATTTTGATAACCAATGTAATGATACAATTACCATATACAATATTAAGCAAAGCGAAGTGTGTAATTTAAATAATATTAAAACACATAAAACACAAAAAAATAAAGAAAAGTTTTTTAAGACAAAATTAAACGAAACAAAAAAAAAAAAAAATGAAAAGTCAAAAAATATATGGAATGTAGAACAAACAGAAGCGACTCACTTCATTAAGTAATTATTGAGAGCATATTAAATAATAAAACGTATACGCAATGGCAACAAAAACGATGACAACATGCAGACAAGGAGGACCAAACAACCGCCACTGAGGCTGAGACCGACACCCACCCCTCAAAATATATATATAGTCAGTCTATCAGAGAATGTGGGACTGTCAGAAAGTATAGAGGATGGGGCTGCAATGGGTGGTGATGGAATGGATTCATACGAATATTCAATTGAACTACAATAAATAGAGTGGTGGTCGTTCTTGTGTAATGAGGGCAGACACGAATGAACACCAAACCAACAACAAAGGAGCAAATGCAAGAAAGAATGCGAATGTGTTTACGCTAATCAATTTCTTAGCAGCAAAAGTGCAAAAAAGTGCTGTGAGAGTTCGAGGGCAAGCGACAATATCAAGGTCAAGATCAAGTTCAAGGACATAAACAGTAACAGCAACAGAAGCAGCAAAAATGCGCCCGCCATGCCGACAACAATAACAACGAATGAAGAAGAAAAAAAATTAAGGCAAATAATATGAAGAAAACAATCAAGACAAGACGACGAAGACGAAGACGAAGACGTTGTCTGGCAGCCAAAAGACGCACAAAATGAAGGTAAAGCAAGGCAACGCAAGGCAAGGCAAACTGAGCCAAGTCAAGTCAACATAAGACAACGCAAGGCAAGTCAAGTCGAGAAAAACCAAAAAGGACCAAATAGGAAGACACTTGTATGTGAGTGTGAGTGGGCATGAATGAATAAGAACGAAGTTGGGGATGAGAATGAAAATTGAAATGGAACTGTGGATGGAGGTGGATGGTTATGGTGATGATGATGGTGATGGTGATGGAGTTGGGGTGACGATTGGAGCTTGGGGTTGTGAACTGTATTTGTTGGTTTGATTTCATTCTTTTTTCTCGTTGTCTGCTGTCTGATGTGAACTGGGGCTGGTATAGCCACTGAGAATGAAAGTGACTTTTACTGGGCTTGGGCAGTTAAGAATGCGATGAAACGGTAGTAAGGAAGTCAAAATCAAAAAAGCAAAAACTTGCTAACTACATAATTGCGATTAACATAAGCTTCAAGTAGAAAGTGGCAAGAGCCAAGAGGCATCAGTAACTAAAAAGAAGCTTTAAAAAGCAAAGAACTCAATTGGTAACAGATTGCAGACCAGACGTCTATATATATCTATATATATATATATGAATAAATATGTACACATATATAAAAATGTGTGTGTTTCCCGAACGACGGATGTTTACACCTGAATGGTCGGACATCAATGGATGAATGAAAATGACAAAAATCGTGGGTGTTAAAATGTTTGTGTGCTTAGATGGATGCCATGTCATAAGAGCAAGCCTCCATGATGAAGTCGTGTCTGGTGGGGTGGGGTGGTGTGCTGTGCTGTGAGTAGGGTGGTTCTATAAAAATTGTTGCCACTGTTACTGTAACAAAATTTCTATTGTTATTATCATAATTGACGTAGGCTACCTGTCCGCCTGTTTACTTCTATCTACTGCACCTCTTGTTCATGTTTGTCTGTCTTTATGCCTACACGTGTCGCTTTTCTTTCATATTTATTGGAATTTACCTTTCTCTAATCGTTTTTGGATTCTCAGATTTTTGGTCATTATTATTTGCTTACCATGAGATAAAGAAGAGTCCATTGCTTATCAATTTATTTATTTTTTTCTTCTTCTTTATTATAGTACTTTCTTCAAATTCTCATTGAAGGACGAACGCTTTCCATTTTAAATGCTTTAATTATCTATCATCTTTTTATTTCTTGATACGCTTTGATGCAACTTTCAAACATTACTTATCCGACTTCTTTGCAGTAATCTGCAGAAGCTGTGCCCTTTAAGCTAAACGAATTGAAAATAATTTTTCTTTTTTTTCTGGCACCTGTTCCTAAGAATCCTGGTTACCTTTACCTTTTTTCTTTCATTTCTTTGTCGTCCTTGAAATATTTGGCAACCACACAAAACACGCACCATAAGAAAAACCAAAAAGCAACACATGTGCGCCATATGACCTCTTTCTCTCAGACCCCATCATTTTCTTTCCATGCCTTATTCGAAACACAGACTGGATGTTCCTTCTGCCCCACTTTTTTTTTATCTGTCGTGGTCCTACAGTCTGTCTTGGTCTGTCTCAGTTGTCTTTTTCCTCTTCTTTTTTTTTTCGTTGCGCAAGCTAAAGAAAAAAGAAGAAAAAGAATATAATTTATGGAAAAATACCAGGAAAAAATCGAAAAGAAATTAAAGCAAATGAAAAAAATAAAATGAAATAAAATAAAACACCGTAATATATGACAAAAAAATATGAAGAAAATAAGAAAAAAAAAATTCCAGAAAATAAGTAATGGGAAGAAAATAAAGAAAATAGAATATTTTCCTCGGTTTTCTTTTATGTACCCTACACTTATGTAAAAGAACTGTTATATAGAGAGGAAAATGTATAGATTAATGGACTCATAGATCGATAAGTGGAAGGATAGATGGATTGATAGATAGATAGATGAATGGATGGATAGTTGGATGGATAAATGGATATATGGATATATGGATGGGTGATATGTATAAGTAAATGGATAAATGGATGAATATGTAGATGAATGGATAGATGGATGGATAGATTGATGGATAAATCTATAGAGCGATAGATAGATGGACGGTTAAATGTATAGATGGGTATTTATAGATGAGTATGGGTGGATGATTGATATATTGATCCATGGATAGATAGATGGTTGAATAGATGGATAGATATTGGGTTAGACCCATGGATAGAAGAACGAATAGAAAGATAGATGTATAAATATACAGGTAGATGTGTTGATACTTGGATAGAGGAATTCAGGACAAGAAAATTTATTGATGAATGTTCGCATGGGTGGATGGTTAAAACAGTGTATATAATAATAATACAGTTGTCTTTATGAATTACAAACTTAAGATTAAAATAATGGATCATTTACTTACAAACAATGTGAAGTGTATACAATTTAAGAAAATAAAAAATCTATTTTCACCTTTAAGGTTGATTTTTATTTTCTCTAGTTGTTATTCTTCATAATTTTTTTCTCTTTTGCTTTATTTTTGTATTTCGTCCTTCGCGTTTTTTTTTTTTTTTTTTTTTATCAAGAACATCACCTACTTCCAGACAATTATGTGGATAATGTTTGTCTGGTCTGGTCGACAGAGCGCCCGGTTGGCGTCTTTGCGTGTATCTCACGTTGCTATGGTTTCGTCTATGAGTCTGTCTGAGATTATCTGTATATAAGTACATGTAAGTTGTATCTACCTATGTATGTGAGTGTGGCTACCCAAATCATTTGTATTATAGATGCGACTTGACGATTCCTGTATCCTTGTTACTTCATAATATCTCAAAGATTCTGTGTGACTACACACTTCTTTACTTCTCTTTGTACTTTTCCAAACAAGTATAAATTTTGTAACAAAGACAAGAAAAAGAAAATAAATCGAAATTTTCAAGGTTATACTCATTTTCTCGTAGAAATTTCTAAGTATTTGGTTCTCGCCCACTTCACTAACAATTTTCACTAGACTGTGGTAGAATTTAGTTGGTAACTGTTGAAATTATTTGCTATTTTTATGTTACTTATTGAAATTAATGAGTAGGTCTGAGTCTGAATTAAGTTCGAAGATGGTCTGAGTTGGTCTGTTTGATGTATGGGTTGTCGCCCATGCAGCCACTGATGTATGTATGTATGTGGCTATGTTATGGTTGTAGTGTCTTTAACTAAATACACTTGAAAATGACTAAGTTGAATGTTAGCAGTAAGTTTGTCCACCACACTGGATTGCCAACTTGTCGGCATGGTAAAAGAACTAAGAAGGAGTACAGACTCTGAGAGCGATGTCAGTGGTAGCCTAGACCGGGTTCGATAAAGTCAATTAAATCTCTGAAATTCAAATCAAATATCCGGGTAAAATTTCTTCTGAAGTGAGCAGCTTTCCTATTTTAACAAGTTTCTCAATTGAATGTGAGTTTAAAATATACATATGTAGAAAGAATGACTTCTTTGAAGATTTGTGCTGAAATCATGATAGAAAAATGTATCTAGACACATTCTCTGAGCTCTGCCTGTAATTAAGTATAATGTTGATAGCAATATATTTCATCTCAAATGAATTACAATCACGTTCCCTAACCCAGGCCAATCAATCAACCCAAACCCAACTCATGAAATTCGAAACCCCAAATGTGGTCTCATTCACTACTTCATGAAAAAATAAAAGGCAAACAAATAAAAAGTAGGAAAAGAGTAGTAGACACATGTCATGCAAAGAGATCCAGACAATGTATGGCGTATATTATGAGGAGGGGATTGTATTGCCTTGCTTGGATAAAAGAACTTACGCAAGAAAAAACGATAAATTGAAAAAAAAATCTACAAAATCAAAAAAAAAAATGCAATTTTGGTGATTTTATCGAATGCATTTTGCCATTAAACGTTGCAGTTGAAAAGAGTCAAATTCACTTGCAGGCTGCCACATTCAACCAAAAGACTGCAGTCACGAGCCTGCATCCAACATCCTGCTGCATCCTGAATCCTGTCGCTTAACTATGAGGTAACTAAACTGATAGGAGGGTTTTGGTATATCGTACTACGTTGCTACGCCCAAACCAATTGAACAGAACAGAACAGAACAGAACAGAACAGAACTGAACAGAGCTCATCTCATCACATCTTAGTTCGATATTCAATGTTTGGGGTGTCTCATTATGGCCAACGCATTATGGCCAACGAAATGTAAGCAACAAAACTCTTTTTTCCTCTTTCTTTGGATATGTTTGCATATATATGTATATATATAATAAGTGTGTATTTGTTGGTATGTCTGTGGGTATATATGTGTGGGTGCTTGCTAGCATACATAGTGAGTGGAGAGGTTGATATGTTTTAATATTGAGGTTGTGAGTGAACACGCAACGTGGTGCGATGATGTTATTATAAGCTGAAACCTTTATATACACCTCTTTCGCTCGATTCTCAGACTCATAGCCTCTTCATCTACTGTTTCTCATCCCATGGAAACTTTCCATGGTGAATGGGTGGAGTTCATTATTATCATCATCATCATCATCATCATCATCATCATCATCATCATCATCGATAGCGACAACAAAATGGAAAAAAAGGAAACGAAATTGGATAAAAAAAAGTATCCAAAAAAAAAAAAAAAAAGAAAAAATTATAAAGCAGAGGACTCACTGCCCAGCCGCGTTAAAGCGCCGAAAAATGAAGCAAACTGCTAGCACATCATTGGTGGCAACATTATCAGGGCAGAAGGGGATGGGACAGGATAGGACAGAACAGGATGGGACAAGATAGGACAGGATAGGACAGGATGGAACAGGACAGGACAGGACAGGACAGAACAGAAAACACGGTGTGCAAGTGCAATGTTGATGCATCCAACTAAATGCATGCGTATCTGTGCGTGCATACCAGTGTATCTAGTTTATGTACATATGTGTATATGTATAAGTGAGTATGTGTTTGTGTGTGTGTGTGTGTGTGTACGTAGGCCTATGCGAGAACCGAAATTCAACCCAACCCATTTTGGTCTGTGTGCACCCAACAAGTGCGTTTCGTTTCGTTTCATTTTGTTCGATGATGCAAACATGTACAAAAAAAGCCACGCCTGTTGTGCTTCCTGGTCCCATAGCACAATTTGTTTTCTCGTTCTCCTCGACGGCGCGGCAATTCGCGCACATTATTTTTTGTTTATTTTTTTTTTTGGTTGTTTTTTTTTTATACTTTCTTTTTTTGGCAACTCAACTTTTTTTCTTCAACTCTTTTTTATACATGCACATTTATTTATTTAATTTTTTTCTTTCTTTTTTTTTTTTTTTTTTTGTTTCTGTTTTTGTTATTTTTGGCCTCCACCTCATGTGATTGTGTTGCCTCCTTTCGCTTTGCACAACTCGTGTGGGTGTGTGTGTGTGTGTGTATTTATTTTTCGGACTTTTTGATTCTCATTTTTAATGATTTTTTTTTTTTTTTTTTTTTTACTGTTTTGCTGATGCTCTACGCCATCTTTGTTGTTGCGTATACATATATTATTTATTTATTATTTTTATTTGCTTATTTTCTTTATTTTTTCGAATATATTTTTTTTTTCTTTTTTGTTGCATTTTTTGTTATTTTTGTTTTTTTTTTTACTCATTTATTTTTTTACATTAGTTTTTTTTTTTTATTTATTATTTATATTATACCAGTTTTTTTTTTTTTTCTTTTTGGTTATGTAAATATTCTTTTTGGTTGTCGTTTCTCATCATCATCATCACCATCATCGTCATCATGATTGCATTTATTTATTGTTGTTTTATATTTATTTTTATTTTTTTTTTTGGCGAAGCAGATAATTACATTTAAATAAAATAAAAATTTCATGCCGCACAGAGAATAGTTAACTGGAATGAGATGAGTTGGGAAGAGTTGGATTGGGGTACATTGAAATGGGATGAGATGATTTAGGGGTTGTGGATTGTAGGATGGTGATGTAAGGAAAGTTAACAAATGAGTTGATGTATGTTATTTTATTTTATTGTATTTCTTGTGTTGTTCTTGTTGTTTCTGTTGTTGGTTTTGATGGCACGTTATTTTATAATTCATTTCGTGAATTTCGTTATTTTTACTTTATTCAATGGAATTCAATGGCATGCCATATTATTGTATAAGCAGAAAGGAATAGGGCGAGGAAGAAGAAGAGGGAGAAATAAGAAACGTTATAACAATATAGTCAGTTGTGGAATGTGGAATGTATTGCAATGTGAATTGTGGTAGCTTATCATATCACATCGCAAGCTTAGTTAATATTGAAACCATTATATAAAATAATTTTGAGAGCAAATAAAAAATCATCTATAAATATTTCAGACATTTGAGTGAACATTTTGATTATCTTGATTTCATTACCATAATGATTTCTATAAATCCGGCCAACTGTATTATTTCTATTAACTCTATTGTTCTCTACTGTCATTGATTAAATTATGCATTCAATCATTCATGCATTAAATTATATTTTTTTTTTTTATTTATTCATATTTACAAAATGTACTACGGTGTCCAGAATGAGCGTTGACACCCGTCAAAATAGCAATTAGCCAATCGATATTGACAATATCGAATAAGAGGTGCAATACAATTTTTAAAGCAGCTTCAATATGCAACTTGCCAATAATATTACATAATTTCTATCGAACGACAGAGTATCAGATGCATGGTAGAAATAAGAAAACTTTTAGTTCTTTTTCCCTCATCTTGACATCATCATAATTTGTAACATAATTTTGACATGGTCCCAATGATATAGATTCCTTTTTCGGAGCTCATCCAGAAGCCTTCCCTACTTTGCAAATTTATTCGGCCTTAATTTTTCACTAAATGTACTTATTTAACAGTTCTCGAACATTTCAAGAATAAATCTTAATCCCATTAAAGGGATTCCCTATTTTCATTTTCTAACATTGATCTACAAAATACTGCATATACATTTCGATTGCAGATTGTATGTAATTTAACTAATTTTTTGTATTCAAAATTTCTCTTTCATTTAATTACTAATGTGCAATTCAATTCAATGTTTCCAATTTCAATTATCTTATTATTATACATGAGTATTATAATAACAATTATATTTTTATAACAATTATTAAATCACTATTCATAAATTTATAATGCTCAATGTGCATATATGTAAAATTACATTACTCCTTATTCTACAATTAAGCTTAAGGCTCCTTGCTATAGCTTCCAAAGCTTTCGGTTTCTCTTGTATATTTTATTATTGTAATCAAGTTTTCAATACTAATATTCAATTGTAATATTTAGTAACTGAGCTGAAGGCCTCGACTCTAGTGCTCTAATAATTTTATTATTATTTAGTATGTAAATATATTATAATTAATTTTTTATAAATAAATAAAATATTTAGTAATCAACCTTAATGTCAAATCCGAAATTGCAATTCTATTTTTTCTCTTCGATTTTCAATCTGATTTGTAACTTAACTTTCTTTTTGTTTTTATCATATTTATAACTTCAAATTTTCTTATTCAACTTTCCAATTAAATAACTTTATTCAACTATTTGATTCATCTTTTATGTTCAATTCGAATTAAATGTTCAATTTCACTAATCAAAGTTAATTGTAAAAATTAAATTCATTATTTATATTCAATTTGTGCAACATATTTCCATTCAATGTTCAACTTTCTTCAGTTTCTTAAGTGCGACTTCAATTCAATTTCTTCTCTCAGATTTTCAATTCTCGCATTCTATTTCCATTTTTCATTCAATTTCTAATATTTCCATGATTTCAAGATTTCTATTTCAACACACAATTTCATTACTTTGTTCAACTTATTGATTCATCTTTAATGTTCAATTTCTATTCCATGTTCAACTACGATATTCAAAGTCAATTGTAAAAATTATATATATTCTATATATTCTATTTGTGCAAGATATTTC
>JBANCV010001556.1:0-14135 GCA_037040105.1 Amiota albilabris
GTTTCATTCCAAACTATTTTGTAGTTTTTTTTCTTTTTGAAAAGTTCGGAAACTTTTGACACACACCTTGTATGAATTATGAAATTTAAGCAGAGCAAGTCAAAAATTCGTCCGATATAGGCGGTTCATTAAATACCCGTCATTGAAGATAGAGGACGTTCCTGAGTGATGTTAGTGTTATCATCGTGTGCTGCCATCAATCAGACGACGCTAATACAAATTTCAGACTGATTGATAGGTTAGTTTCGATTTGGCAGCCATCCGAGTTTCGTGATTTTTGCTAAAATGAAAAAAGAGCAGTAATTCGATTTTTGGTTTTGGATGGGAAAAAATGCGAGGAGATAAATGCTGTTAATGGGGACAGGTCGTCATCTATGACCACAGTTAGATATTCGTTCAACGAATTGAAACGTGGGCGAACATCTATTTTTGATGAGGAGCGACCACGGCGCCCGGCAGACGAGGTTACCCAGGAAACCATTGAAAAAGTCCACGACATGATTCTCGCTGATCGACGAACGAAAGTGCGCGAAGTTGCAAAGGCCGTAGGTGTGTCAACCGGAACGGAAATTAATATTTTACATGATAAGTTGGCGATGAAAAAATTGTTGGCCCGATGGGTGCCGCGATTGCTCCCGCTGGACAACTAGCGGATGCGGCTGTGAACTTCGAAGCAGTGTTTGGGTCAATTTAAGCGAAATCCGAAGGACTTTTCGCGTCAAGTTTTCACCGTTGATGAAATCTGGATTCATCATTACACACCAGAAAATAAGCAACAATCAAAACAATGGATTTCTCCCGGTGAATCTGCACCAAAGAAGGCGAAGACGGTAATGTCATGGCGACGATTTTTTTGATGCGAAAGGCGCCATCTCATGGATTTTTTAAAAAAAGGAATAACAATCACTGAGCAATACCACAGTGAGTTATTGGATCGCTTCGATAAAATATTAAAGGCGACACGGCCGAATTTGAAAAAAAAGGTGTTGTGTCACCACGATAACGCACCAGCACATTCATCTGGTGTTGTCTCCGCCAAACGGCATGAATTGCCTTATGAATCGCTGCCGCACGCCCCGTATTCACCCGATCTGCCTCCCTGCGACTCTTTCTTGTTCCCTAACATGAAGAAATGACTTGCGGGAAAAAAATTTAGCTCAAATGAGGAAGTCATCGCTATACAGAGGCGGAATTGGGAGAGTTCGACAATTCTATTGTTTGGAGGGGTTAAAAAAATGGCAGGAACGTTGGGAGAAGTGTATCTTTCTAAAAGGGGACTATGTTGCCAAATAAAAAACATTTTTTTTTTTTTAAATTGTGTCTTCATTTCTAACACGGGTACTTAATGAACCGCCCTCGTATTTGTTAATGTTGTTCAAAGATTGTAGGATTCTTTGTCTGTCCTATAGTATTTTATCTTTCAGCAGTGTAAAGGATTTGTTGTGATTTGGTGATTATTTTCGTGATTATTGTATAAGCGTTCCAAAATTGTTTGTCTGTCGTTGTCGTCCATTACGCCGAATAGCCATTTATTGACTGTTTCTACAACGTTTACTAGTCCTCGTTTTTGTCTGTTTAATGGTGTTATTGTTTTCCCTTTTGATCTAATCGTTTCTATTTGTGTTGTGAGGTGTTTTTGTTCGTTCTCCGTTACATAATTCATATTGGATTCTAGGTTGTTTAATATTAATGTTATTTCGTACATGCAATAATATTCTAGTCTTATTAGCTATTTCTGTGAATGTTAGTACTAATCTGATAAGCCCAGTGTTACTTGGGCTATTATTCGAGATTTGAATACTTTAGTTCGCGTTTAATATTAACTGTGTGTATTAAACGCATATTTGTTATTCAGATTTGATTTCCTGAATTTTGGCTGTTATTTATGCCTAAGGTTTTTATAATTTTTGATAAAACCTTCTTGCCTGTCTTCAGTATAATGTTCCCTTTGTTAGTTAGCTGTTACAATTGTTTTTGCTTTCTGTTTTACCATTCTATTAAATACCTCTGTGTAATCGACTTTGTTGTTCTGTATTTCAAATGGTACATTGGATTGTGCTATGATAGGTATCATTGTACAGCATTACGGCCTTATTCATTTGTGCTATTATGGATAGTTTTTCTTCTAAATTTAGGTTCTTATTTTTCTGTAAGAGTATTATTTAAACGTTGTACATCGCTATTTCCAGTATGACTATTTGGTTTAGTAGCATGGAAATCTATGTTTTGTTTGCTTAAGAATTCTTTTACATTCGATGTATTAAATTCATTGTCGAATACGAACTTTCCAACGATACCTTTGATAGCCAAAAATTGTTGAATTTTATCGACGATGGTTCGATTGTTTCTATCGGGTAACGGGAAATATGTAGCATGGTCTGAGAATTTGTCAATAAATATGACAAAAGATTGTTGGTATTTACGTATGCGTCCACATAAACTATTTCGATTATTGATGTAGGCGTTTCTGTTGAGAGGAATTTGTCTTTTATGGGATTCCGGTTGTATTACCCACCTAAACACATATCGCAATTGTTCACTACCATATCTATATTTCGCTTCAATTTGGGATTATATATTCTAACTTTTAGTTTTTCGTAAGTAGCTGTTATTCTACAATGACAATTTTTATGTTTGTGAAATAGTGCAATTTGTTTGTTTAGATCATTTTCAGATTCGATGTCCATTACAAATTTTGTACACTTAATGAATTTTATTTGGGGTTTTGTTGAGAATTCACTGATTATGATTTCTCGGAATTTGTTGTATTCTTGATTCAATCAGTGCTATTTATTATAAATTCCTATTCTGTCTGTTGTCAGTTCCCTACATAGAACATTAAGGGTTTGATCGTTATTCGTTTCACTTTTTCCTATAAATATTTTTTTATTATTAAATACTTGTATTGATTGATTTGTAGGTACATTATAACATTCCTCTTCTTCATCTCTTTTTTGTAAGTTATCTTCGTCTTCCCCATAGTTAATTTCTCCTTCAATACTTAGTGGTTTAGTTGTGCTTAAGTCTTCTTCTTAAAGGTCGACAGTTTGAAATGCTTGTGGTTTGTTATCGTGACTTGCATGATTTATTTCATCTTGTGATATTCTACTGAGAAATTCAGCGATGTTATTATTTTTGCCTATGATATACTCTATCATGAAATTGTACTCTCCTAGGTTTATCAACCATCTTTGTAATCGGGGACTTATATCTTTTCCTGTAAATACTCTTTGTAACTCAAGTAATCTCCCAAAGACGTATGGACGGAAATATTTTATGCCTATACTATTGCGAGTAGCTCTTTTTCAATGGTTGCGTAATTAGTTTCATGTTTATTCAAGGTTCTTGATGCAAAAGCAATAGGATGTCCTTCTTGAGAAAGAACTGCTCCGATTGCAAAGTTGCTTGCGTCTGTTGTTATTAAGAATTTCTTTGAAAAATCTGGATACCTTAGCATTGGCGAATTTGTTACAAATCTTTTAGTTTTTCGAATGCAGATATGTAATTTGGGTTAATTGACTGTCCGTTTTTAAGATATCTTGTTATAGGGTAAGCTTTTTTAACATAATTTTTAATGAACTTTCTATAATGATTTGTTTTTTTTTGCGTTGTTTGTAGTTTTAAGTTTTGAATTATTGAAACTTTGTTTGGGTTTGGCTTTATGCCTTTGGTAGTCAAGATAGAATATGTGTCATTATTTATGTCTATTAATTTTCAAGGAAGTGTGGCTTTTTCTTTGAATTGTTTAGAAAATGGGGTAGTTAATGAATATTTGACGGTCTTTACCTCGTTAAGAGTTTTATAAGTTAGGGGCTTTTTTAAAGGTTTGTTTGTATAAATTTTGTCGATGGTGCCGGGTTTTAAAATAATGGTTGCCCCGGTATCTATAAGGCAATTAATGTTTTGGTTGCCTATAGTTATTGTAATTACGGGTAAATTACATCGGGAGATGACATTAAAAAATTTACTGCTTCCTCAACATCAGACTCAGTTTCTTCGATTGTCTGTACTTATACAGGCACGTTTTGGGACTTTGGGTTGGAATTGAAATTGTTTCCATTTCGATTTTGGTTATTATTATTATTGTTATTCTTATTTTGATTTTGGTTATTATTTGAATTATTGTTTGTATTGTTGTTGTTCCTATTTTGATTGTTTGAATTATTATTTATTTATTATTGTATATAAAGTGTATTGTAATATTATACACAGATATAATAATTCATATATTGTTCACTTATAATTGAAATCGTTGTTGATTTATTTTTTTTTTTATTTTTTTATTTGTACTTGTTATAATCGCACAAAGTTAATGTTCACTTTATTTTAAATGTTAATAGAATAAATTATTCTTTTTCAATTATACTTTGATATAATTCACTACGTTCACTAGTTAATATATTTAGATATTAACTTCCCCGACTGTGCCAATTATGTTTGACAAAGGAAAAAAAAGAACAAGAATACTCTTTGGAGTAAAACACTTCTTTCTTTTATCATAACGGTCTTAAGACTAACTTATTCTAAATTCATCATGATAATTTGTTTAATAACGCTGGGCAAGCATAAGCTACGGAAGCGAAGTCAACGCTTAAATTATGTTGTTGTTTATTTTACTTTTTGACAAAATCTTTTCTTTAAATTGTTTATTGCTTTAGTAGTTTCATATTTCTATTAACATTATATTATTGTTTATTTTTATTTTTTGTAATTCTTTTCTTTAAATTGTTTATTCCTTTATTTCTGTTTTAACATATTTCTTCGTCTGCTCCAGCGTAATGGTTCATGGTCAAGTGGGGACACTTAACTCGCGCGATCTAATTCATTTTTTACAAAGGCGCCCAATGTGATCATGCTCGAGGCATCTGAGGCATCTAGTTACCGGATCTTTTTCTGCCTGACTGAGTCTGCAGATTCTCCTAACCGATTCTCATTTGCCCTTCTGGCCGATTTAACTGCAAATAAACCTCCCCTTTCGTTGTCCTTATTATCTTTGTGCTGTCGTTGCCCAGAGCTTTTAGCTCAGGGTTACTTCTCACCTTCTGGAGTGTATCGGCATATGTCACATCGCCTTTTGCTGATAATAGCTTTTGGCTTTGTTCTTATTTTTAAAGCTGTGTTTTTCGTTCTTTTGTCAGCAGTCCATCCGATTTTGTCTGTCGACCCAGATTATTCACCAGCCTGAGGAGTCGCCTGGGGTACCACAGTGCCAGATCCATTACCTTTTACTAACCGCCCTGGATAATTTTGCAGCCCAAATTTTTCCTTTTGCATCGGTGCCGGATTCAAACAGACGCTTACTTCTTCTTCATTAGTGTGGGATTCCGCTTTCTTGGTTGCCTTATAAGTATTTGCCCCAATTCTATGCATTAGGTCATCAGCCATAGTTTCAAGAAATACCGTCTTGATAAGACGACCTGAGCCTAAGTCTGACCGTTGTTCTTGTCACGATAGAAATCATTGACGCTATCAATCGTGTCACCCAGCTTTTTCATTTTCGTTTCAAATGACTTTCCGTTTCCACTATCCTTTGTCAAGGAGTTAGCATCATGCCCAGCATGAGTGGCGTTTTTGGTGTATGTGTATGAGCAAGCATCGTGTGCCTGTGGTGATGTGCAAGGCGGGGAAGAGAGAAAAATTTTTTATATTGGAAGTGAACCTAGTTTAGTAGGTCACCTATTGTGTACTGTTGTTGTCGTACGTAGGTCGTGGCAACTCGTCAGTATTCTACGATCTCCCGTCATGAACTCACAACAACACCTGCATATTGCGTCTAGCCTTCTCTAGTCGACGTAGTTCTAGGTGGTTAGTTGTCACACGTTCATATATCTGGTCTCAATTGGCGGGGATGCTAACATGAACTGCAACGTACTTCCTTGCGCATGCGTATAGACCAGAAAACCAAGACTTATTGGAAGATTAAGTGCTCAGCGTCCTCCGATTCGTCACACAGTGGGCACCTGTACAGGTATCACAAGTAGCCGCCATGTCCAGATAAGGACTTTTTTAAATGGTAGTGTGTTTCCACACTCTTCCTGCTCAACCATTGTTCAATGTCCGGGATGAGTCTGAAAGTCCATCTACCATTCTCAGCGTTCTGCCATCTCTGCTGCCAATGCAATGTTGAGGCTTGCCACTTCCGCATACTTGTGTATTTCCTCTACTTCTTGCACCTGGAATCTTCTAGGTGTCGTGGCGTCACAGGCTGGGGACTGCGGTTTTGACAGTCCGTCCGCCAACTGTTCGGAAGAGCCCACACCAAGTTCTTGAGTTCGGAATACTTCTAGGAACATTTTCTTGTAAAAAAACATGTCTTTCCACCTAGGCCCAGTTATATGTTGCTGCAAAACTCTACTCTTTCGCTTTAAGTCAATCAGGATGGCCTGATGGTCACTTTGGATATATCCCTCGGTAACCATCCATTGTACATTTGATTCCATGTAGCTACTTGCAAAGGTTATGCCAATAACTGACTCTCGTTTTCCTATACGTAGCCGTGGTACCTCTGTTGAGCAGTACTATGTCGAGGCATGCCACAGCTTCCGAAAGCGTTTGGCCCTTACGCTGGTAGATCTGCTTCCCCACTCCGTTGACCAAGCATTGAAGTCTCCTGCTATTATCGCTGGAGATGTACTTCGGGCTTCCTTCACTAGTTTGTGGAGAAAGTGCAATCTAAAGTTGTCATGCTTGGGCGTGCATAACAGATGAAGAAGTGTTTGCCCCCGATTCTCTTGCGAACAAAATTAGCAGCACGGGTACCACCATCCTCGAGTGCATATGGACCACATGCCCATATTGCAGCAACACCTTCCGTATATTCCAGCCAAACTGACTTATTGCGCTTGGTGTAAGGCTCACTTACCAGAACTACCTCTGTCCTCTCTTCCACTATGTTTTTTGCAGAAGATCTTGCGATGCTTGACAGTGGATCAGGTTGATTTGAATTACATTTATGCCTCTCTGGTTTTCAATTCCTCCTTAAATACCGGCAGGTTTTGCATACCGCTATATGGTTTGCCATCGTCGTAGCATATCGGGCTAATCCTGCAATTTTTCGCAATGTGTCCTTCAGTGCCACACCGTATGCAGCAACTCAACCTACCCTAATTTTTGCATGCCCGAGAAATATGGCCGTACTCTAAGCATTTAAAGCATTTTCTTAATACCACATTTGCTCTAATACGGCAAGTAACCCATCCAATCTTCAACTTACCGGCTTTGAAGAGTACATTGACAGCCTTTGTCTACAAAGTGATCGTCGCAGTTTGGTTGCCAGCATTCGACCCTCTTAGACTGGTGAAGCCCACACTTTGAACATCAGCTTCTCTGAACCGTTCTAATATATCATCACATATCTCGTCCTTAGTCGTCGATGTCCCTGACTTCTATCGTCGTTTTTTGACCGACGCATCTTGCCCTTGGGTGCCATTGACCATAATCATCAGCTCTTCTGTTTCCACGCCTTTGGTCTTTAGCTCTGGCAAAAGATCGTCATTTTGCATTCTGCAAATCCTACGCACCGACTCTGTAAGGACACCACAATTCGGGTTGGCTTTCATACTTTACAGGGTATCAGTATAGCTTTCCTCATCTTGACGATGAATAACCAAAGTATCTGGTTTTATGTGCTTCTTGAACTCAGCAATCTGTACGTTTCCCTTCTTTGCTTTCCCAACCATTTGCCATTGGTCAAGTTGCGGTGCCTTGGGTGCGATTTGCCTCTTTTTGAAATGGGTTGCTTTTCTCCATGCTGATCATGTCTCCTCCCTTCTGACGACCAGGTTGCACCAATACCTTGGTTGGTTTATCCTTCACACGTAGAGCTGATTTAAGCCCCTTTTTGTCAGGATAATGCATTTTGGGATGGTTCACCCGATGTCAGAGGCGACGTACGACGTACATAAGCCTGGTGTTGCCTACGCAAAGTTCTCTAATGTCATTTTCTCGTAGCACTTTCACCATCATCGGATATCTCCTGTACTGTCAAGAGATACAGTCGATTAATGCTTTCGGTTGTATATCTCATAGACTGATGCACGATCTCCATTTACCAATGTTCAACATTGCGACTATCTGCTCTATCTTATAACCGAGTCTTTTGAAGGATTCAGCTCCACCCTCGGTTGTGCTTCGCCTTTGGATTGATGGCTAAGTAGAAATGGTCTTGAAGGCCCATCTGCTTTCAGTATATCTACATTGCTATTCTCTTCTTCCAGGGTTGTCGGAACATCCGTTCGTCCCTGTTCTGCTACCATCGTGGAAAGCGGCGTCTTTGTGCTCTTCCTAGATGGGTCTGGGACCAAAAGAAGGTCTAAACTTGTAGCATTTGATGATACAGGAGCCAAGTTAGCCATTCCTGCATACCTGCGGTCATAGGATCTCGACGACAGGGAGGGCGCTTTCTCACCCACCATAGCCGCCGGTACTAGGCTTCCGACATCTTGCACCGTAATAGTCGCACTTTCTTGTAATTGTTTTTCTGTCTGGGATTCTAGCCATATCTGTTTACTTTCAGCCAAGTCAACTACAGCCGCCCCTAACATGTGGACAGACGCTGACCAGATACCCGCCCATTCTGGGAACCGTTGCGCCTGGATTTCTTTCACCTTCTCGCGCCAAGCGCCACGTAGAGGCTGTGAGCTACTTGGGGTGTACCCACAAGGATAGTGCTGGATTTCGCCAGGTTAAAGCCTGTCAACAACCTTTCCTTGCAGTTGCACACCAGCTTCGTTATGTGGGTTAAGATGCATGTATGAGTATGCGTGTGAGTATGGGTGTGTGCAAGCATCATGTGCCTGTGAAGATGTGTAAGGGGTAAAGAGAAAAGAATTAATTTATTTATTTATTTAATGAAAACATACTGTCAATCAAAAGAATGTCCGCACAATAAATAATGACGAAAAGAGTTCACAACTAATATATAAAATAATGCTTAAAACTAAGTAACATGAAGTAAGTCAATCTCTGACCCTGTGGGTGAAATTTATTTGCTAAGTAGCAAGCTATGCCCCTTCTTACAGCCATTTATTGACGGACATACCTAAATAAACTCATCTCATCAAGCTGATCAGGATTATATATACTTTATGGAGTCTAAGATGTCTCCATCCTTTTATTACAAACTTCATGACAAACTTATAATACTATTCACTAAATGAACAGTATAAAAAACGATGAAGGATATAATGCAGATTTGCGGTTGGGATTAATAAAATTATTTGTTTAGGGTTTCTTTAAAATTGCAACTTACAACGAGTAAGATAGTTTCTATAGCAACCGTAATTAAGGGAGAGAAATGTAGAACGTGCCACACAGGATTTTTCAAAATCAAAGAAAGACCCTGAGGTTTTAAATTTTTTATAAGCCAAGGTGGTTTATATGAAAACTTCTGTGCATTCATAAGAGCAATGGGGACATAGTTTCTGGGTAAACGAAACAGAAGCTCAGTACTCAATACCGTCCATACGTGGAGAGGAGACACTTCGTGTTAGAGGGGTCCTGCTGTTAACTGAATATGACGGATCTAGAGAGCTAAACTAAAAAACCCGCAATCCCGGGTGTATAACAACATTGCCCATGAAATGAATGGCACTGCTTGAGTGTGTCTTATAACGGTGGACTCCGTATACCTCGCGTCCTCCGATTCAAATTTTTAATCCTTGCCCGGGTAAAGGGGGCTCCCCTACTCTCGTGGGAACAAAATATTAATTGCAACCAACAAAAAAAAAAAACATAAATAAAGATAAAACAGAGGTTGACGAGATGGAGCTAGGGATGAGCTCTGAGGACGAGTTATTGCCCTCAAGCCAGTAACCAGTCGCCGCTGACAGCGGGCAAACTTTAGCGTCAACAGCAGCAACTACAACAAGGTTGGTGGCTATTGGAAATAGCGCGATGCCGACAACTTCAGTGAAAATGGCAAAGAAGGATGCCAGCCATAACGCACATAAGTGAAAGAAGTCGGAAGCGGTCCCTCAACAAGTGCTAAGAGGCTCTTCAGCGACGTCGCTCGGGATGAGCTAACAGTGGCACTCGTTGAAGAAATCATCAACGGCGGTAAGAGGTGTTGGAGAAATGGGGGAAAATTGAGCCCAGATTAACAAAGTTGGTGATGGAACACCTTTTCTCTGATGTGTTCGTCTCCACCAACCTCTTCTGCGGTTTTCCATGGCTGCAGGTTGATCAAGCGTGACGATCGACCGTCTTTGGAGTTCCTGGGCATGTGCATTGGTAAAATAAACAATGATTGGGATGGCTTACGGCTCAAGCTCATCGCACCTCGGGACATCCCAAAAAGACCGAGGGCTCGCATTTGGTTGCCTGTGATGAAGCTGGAGAACGGCAAGGTGTTACGTCTAAGCCATCTGAACTGTCTGAAAGTGGACATAAAGGCCAATAAAATTAGTAGCATTATCAGACCAAATGCACTTAGGCCAAAGCAACGAATAGAAATAAATCCCTTCAATGCGGCAACAAAGGCTTTTGTAGACAAATCGATGACCAGTTCCATATGAACTGCCTTTTTACTGAAGCAAACAAAAATAGATATGTTAGACTTAGCCAATGGTGTATTTCTTTTTTGTAAACGGTAGTAAAAGGGTCTGCAGAAATCCACTCCTGTAATTAAGAATGATCAATTATAATGTACTCTTTCCGCAGACAGTGCACCTAAAACTCGGTCGATGATTTTGGGTCTTACTTTGAAGCACGCCATACATTTGATTGTGGCATCCGCAATCTCCTTTCTGCCACCGATAAGCCAATAACAAAGTCTAGGGATGAGTTTTGAAGTCGACTTCCTACACATGTCACGCACAATTCATTAATAAATAGATTGAGTGGGTAAATTTTACTAGATGAAGAAACATGGCGCCCTGATTTCAAATTGGTGTAATCAACCGCTAAACTACATCTTTCGACCATGCGCAGCAATATATAAGTTTCTTGTTGGATCTCTCGAACTGAAAGAGAGCCTATGTTCCTTTGTGAGATGAATTTGTTTATGTATGCATATATGCGCTGCTTTTTCGCAAATGAGTGTTCACACTTCGGAGTTATAGAATAATCTTCAAAGTTTATTGCGACAATCAAAGCATTTTTCTTTTTTTCTATTATCGTTTTCTCTAAAGTAGGGCATGTGGGCCAATTGGACCATGTGTCTATTAGGAACGGAGGTCCATGTCGCCACAAAACAGAATTTACTAATTCTTTGAGACTTCCACCCTTTGACAAGATGTCTGCAGAATTCATAATGCTGAAGCCGGAGTGCATGCGACTAGTGATGTGATGCGGCCAGCGATAATATTTCGTGCTACGAGCAATGCTACAAGATGACGGAGTGAAAACTTTGCGCTAAGCGATTTGCATCATTGTAAGATGATATATTTAAAGCTTTGAGTGTATTGCATTTTCGTTTTTATGTTAGTTATTAGTGATCGTGAAGGATCCTGACGAAGAATTTATGTCAAGTGAAATACAATTCAGATATTTGGCAATTGGGGCCTAGGGTGTTTCTTGGGCTTATTCTTTTAAAGGCCGAAGATCTACAGTTGCAGTCATTATAACAGTAACAGCTCTTTGGGAGGAGCTTCAGTCACTGCATATGCCCCAGCCTACAAAAGAGATCATTAAAGAAACAGCAGACAAATTTTGGCATATTTGCAATTTTCTAAATTATGATGGAGCTATTGATGGAAAGCACATTCGAACTAAGTGTCCATCTCATTCGGGGTCTATGTTTTACAAAAGGTACTTTTCAGTGGTACTTCAAGCAGTAGCAGATGCCGATTGTAAATTTATTATGATTGAAGTGGGAGATTATGGTAAACAGAGTGATGGTGATGACTTTATCAACAAAAAAAAACTCGTCAGCTTATTCCGCTGGATTGGTATTTGCCAGAAGCAAAAAATAAGAAGCCTTACGTTTTTGTGGGCGATATGGCTTATCCAATATTGGATACACGTTTAAGACCATATTCGAGACGGGATATCAATGCTAAAAAAGATTATTTTAATAGTCGACTTTCTCGAGCGTGTAGATGCATTGAGTGTGCCTTTGGAATGTGATTTTGTTTATCTGCTGGCGAAAAGAATCTGCATACTGCATAACACCGTCGTTGACACTGAAGGGGCTCCCAATATCATGGAACATACAACGAATTTGCAAAATAATGAAAACACCAAACAAGCAGAGCCATAAGAGATGCCTTTCGCGACTTTATATGTGCACATACATAATAATAATAGACTATAGTAACTGTAGATACATATCATAAATTAATTCTAATTATTTTAAGTATATAATATCCTCTTTTTGAAATTAAATATTCTTTATTAATTCCACCAAGAGCTAAAACGTTTTTTGTAATGGCTTTTAATATTAGGTTAAGAATTGTATTATTACTTTATTTCATTACATAAATATTAAATAAATAAATATTATTGTAGTAATGGGAAATACTTACTTTCTATTTCTATACCTTGTTTAATTTCTTTCCAATTGTTTTCCACCATAATTCGGATGTGGTAATTTTTATTTTTTTGGTCCCACAATACAGAACGTTTATATATTTCGGTTATTAACTTTTCCACGGTTGTTTCCTTTTTTTTTTATTTTGTTCTCGTAATAGTGTATCAGGAAAAATTTATGTCAACCGACTAGCATTTAATTATGTTAGCGAACGCAAAAAGTATGTTCTAAAAAAACAACACGGTAATTTAAGCTCAAAATGCAACAAAAAACATGTACTTCCAAAGATATTTCATGCTACAAACCTTTTTCAAACTAATTGCTCGTTTCGCTCTCGCTTTGTAGCTTCAATTTACTTGTCGCTTCGCTCTCACTCTGGCAGGTTTTAGGTTCTCACATATAAAAACGCTTGCAGAGGTTTGTAGCATGTTGTCGCTTAGTGTTATCGCTTCGCTTTTCGTGCGTATTTTGGCTTCAGCCTAAGAAACGGAACATAATGCCAACAAATGTATAGTCAGACCAACAGTGCAATTATGCCTTAAAAATATTGAGTGATCTAATTGATACAATAAATTCAGCCAGTAATAAAGCTCCAGATAAGTCCAACTTGGGTATAGTTAAAGTTTTAAGCGGGGCCACTCGTGATTTTGAGCACAGGAAATTAGACTCAACTGCATCTCCAGTCTCCGATCGAATGTAAATACATGCTCCGAGCTATGAGCTCCTATTGCAAATGATAATGCTTCATTATGGGCTAGCTGGTGCATTGATCGAATTGCCAAAAATGAAACCAGCTTAGTTCCATAGGTAACTGTGTCCACGCGAGTGGTTTTGAGGATCTCTTCAGGAAATTTACGCCACATAATGCATATCAGAAAGATATCTGGTGTGGAACACGTGCCAAGGCTAATTTGAATGTGCAAAAGCGAATGAGAATATCAAAAAGCGATAGATGTAGCGTAGGACCTGCCAATAAAACATCATTTAAAGAGTAGCATGTTCAGGTACGACTCTCAATTTTGTGGTACTGCTATCAGCTTTAAAGACGTAGTGGTGCGGGAGGAAATAGGCATTGATATTGGGCAGATCGAATATGTGAGTCATATGATTCAGTCCTAAGTACTCGTCCATAAAGGCGCAATATTGATCTCTCAGGTAAGGCCGATTAGTGCTTGTTGATAATAATCCCACGATTTCAAAAAACATACCTTGACCGCCAGCCCTACTGAAAATTCTGCAGTATTTAAGTGCTTATGGTTTTTAACGAAATGCTCTTCCCACTCTGTTTTTTTGTTTTTATCGTTTACTTACTGGCATATCAATGTTTTCAATATCCCAAAATATTTTCACTACGTCGTTTAGGTTCTCATTTTCATTCTCTTTAGAAGAAGTGAAAGCTGCTAAACTTGATGACTTTATTAAAATTTCATTTTCGCCACCGGAAACAATGCACGCAAATCTGGTTTTTTGTAGTTTTCCCAGCTATACGAATCTGTTCCACGCTCAAAAAGTCGAAAAAAAAGATACTCCAATTAATAGGTCCACTTTCTGAGAGAGGTTAGTTTATGGATCAGCTAGCGGAATATTTGTGCAAGTGGATCCGATCCGCGCATATATTCTTCCACGTTCCGCTTCGTAACGGGGGCACTCATGAACAAGATGTTCC
>JBANCV010001557.1:0-10937 GCA_037040105.1 Amiota albilabris
CTTCGGAGAGCAATCGAGGGGCTGCAGCTGCACTTTTCTTCAAATTAAAGAAGTAAACGAGAACTTCCCGAATGTTACATACTGGAAATTGAAGCTGTCAAATGTATTTTTCAAATGGAGTATAGAACAATATTGCCAGATGCTTATGGCATGAGTAGCGTCATCTCTTGTAATTCCCGTATTATAAATTTGCGCTTCCAATAGTATGGAACAAACGTGGTCCAGTAGAAAATATATTTGGGAACAAAGTTATTATTATCGAAAAAAGTAAAGTAGATAACAACCGAGTCTTAATTATATTGCGCTGGGAAATACAAACAGGAAAAATAGAAATATTTTCCTACTTAAGCGACCAAGAATATATAATAGAAAAAGAGTACATTAGCATACCTCGAATCAAATTCGTTAAGCGTACATATCATGAAAAAATATCGAAAATCCTGAGGGGCTAACTAAACAAATAGCACTCTTTCATAAGAAGGAGAGCGGACACTGTGGCATTGTAGCAACATAAGTACAACTGAAGAAAAGAATATTCAACCCAAATATAAAAAAATATGTACACAACATTATATTTATTATTATATTAATTGCAATATATGGTCAAAAGGGAAGTATGATAGAAACCAGTAAAAAATAAATTGAAATACACAGAAACACCAATAACAACTAATGAAATAGTACATGTTAATAGCAAACAACCATTTATAGATAACTTCTCCATGGTAGCGGACATGTTTCGAATTGCAAGATAGAAACAGCCGTACATTAGTAAAGGTAAAGTTTAAACAATACAATTACAGAAAAAATTAGAAGACTTATTTAACATTGATGATGGTAATTAACCAATAGTGGATCAAATGTCTAGGGCAGTATACTTTTTTTACACATTACAATATAATGTACAATAGATTTTGTCAGTAATGTTAGACTTAAGATTTCGAGCGAAGAATAATGTGGCTTATCTCCGAAGAGAACTTTATTTTATTTGTTTCAAAACAACGTAATTCGCATGAATGCTGAGTAGTCTTGCTGTAGAATGAATGAATGCTGGATTCAATGCTGCGGGGTACGAATTTTGTATGTCAGGTTCCTGGGATCCAAGCGGTAGGCGCACAAAGTACCTGATGATTTCAATACGCATCGTTGTAACCCGAAAGAAGTCCTCAACTTTATGATCTTCTTCATAAAGCTCAATTTCGCGTTATGCTTTTCTTCAGATGTCGAAGAAGTCATCGCATTACATTACGAATGAGAATTATTGAATGTGCTACCTTCACACAATATCCATCCAAAAGCTGTCTTGTGAGCGACCACTGCATCATCTTTCATTAATTTATCGTTTCTTAGCAGTAAAAAGAAATAATCACTTCCTATCAATATATCCATATTCTTGGAAGTGCCGAAGTGCAGGTCAGCAAGTGGCAATTCCTTAACATCCCTCCTAAAATCAATAGAAACTATTTAACGAAGAACTTTTGCTGTAAGATATTCAAACATATGGGCCTGCATATTCATATCATCGCTGTCCAGCGAAGACTTCATGTGGAGTTGCACGATACCATTCAAAGCAGCAGCCTTAAAGTTCCCTAATCCGCTGACATAGATTTTGCTTGGTCACCTTTACCAATAGCATCAGCAACTTGTGAAGAATTATTTGCATCATGAATCTGATGTAGACTTGAATGGTGACGTTTACCGCATGTTTAGCATGCATGCGTAGACGGACAAAAATGCACCCTGTGACCTGTTTTTAAGTAATTGAAGCAATTGAAGCTTTTCCTTTGCAAGCTTATCACGATCCTGTACGTTCATTCGGATGAATGATCACATCGCAACAAATGATGCGGTTGAGAGCAAGCCACATATACCTTGTTGATTTTGTCGTTATTCTCTGCGCCGCAACCATCTTGTGTTTATCTCGTACTATTCGGTTGGCGTAAGTACCAGGTCTCTCATATACCGAGATTTTATACGAAAGAACCTCGTTTCAAAATCTTCCAGTTCTTGTTCGCGTTCGGGACAGGCCTCATCGCTCGTAGCAATATCCATATGAAATGTCTGAAAAGTTTCGTTTAGTCTTCCAAGTTTTTTTAATCGCGCCTGTAGTTCACATACACAGATGTTTCACTCGTCACTTGACCAAGGAACCTTACTGATCGGGTTGCGGCACTTTTGCAGTGTGACCGGTTGCTTCTCAATATTTCTATGATCTCACTGTTAATCAGTTCATAAGTTCACTTGATTTTACTACAGCTCGATCGTTTAATCACACTTCTTTTTCTTTTAAGCTAAAGTAAAGATGAGAGTTTATTCAAGCATTCACAATGCCGATCTTCACTTTGAGTAATTAACGCAGCATGGGAGTTTGGTTCAGGCTTGGCTTTTTATTAGTACACAAACTAAAAAATTTATGTAGTAATCCATGTGTTTGCCCAAAAAATGTTTAGTTCCCTATTAATACGAACAATGCAGCAAATGCGTTGATTCACAGAATTTAACTTATGGCCGTAGCGCGACAACCTCACTCTGTCTGGTATAGCTAAATACCAATTCCAAAAATTGACGTTGTTTAACTATAATATCACGTTGGAGTCACCAAAAATGTTCACAACAAACACAAAAACGCAAGTAGTCGATTCAAGTGCTTATTGCATGCTGACTAACTGTATTTCAAAAGAATATTTCCAAAGTGAGTTATAGGAGGTATACAAGTTACTCTGTGTATAAATAACGTCATAGTTATACTATTAGACTTGCTTATGTACAAATTATCGTATGACTATGCAGTTATCATTTATGCAAATTTAAGAATATAGCAACACATTCCAATATTAGAACAACAATTATAATAAAATTGAGAAAATGTTTAAGTTTCGGTTATATCAAATTTGCACAATTCGAATAATCATCTTACCTTCACACAGAGTTTGTATAAGGAAAAAAGTAGCTGTTTCTCAAAAACTACACCCAATACAAAAAAAACTAAGGGTAGACCTTGAGTTAGTTTAATCTACTAATATGAAAATTGTTACAAAATTTTGTCAACTAGTGTTATTTTATTTTTTTTTTTCCTTTTTTTATTATATTTGGTTTTAACATGGATTTATTCAAAAGCACTTTGTACTCGAAAGGTAAAGATGATTTCGAATTCAGCATCCACAGCATATTGTTATTACTCATAACTTTGTCATAATTGTGGTAGCGCTACGTGAGTCTTCGGTTCAATTATAAGCAAAATATATGGAATAATTTTGGTTAAGGGGGATGGATTTGGAGTGAAAACAGATTGCAAATGTTCAGCAAAACACACCCTTTTTGAGAGTCGGTGCGTTCCCAGTCTCCATTACTTAATAGGGCGATTTAGACATTTAGTTGCTTTCCATAATGAATACTGTGTTTGTTCAGTAGAAGTTAGATTAGTAAGGAAGTTAGATTAGTAAGGAAAGCACAACGTAATTTGACTGTGTAGACTGCCAAAGGCTTTTTGAGATTTTGGGAACGGTGCAGTTGCCATAACCTTCTTATCTCTCTTTTCTTTCCAAGCCTTCAACCGATTCATCAATGTTACGAATAGAGAAAAATCGTCGCTTTTTACATGTAACTGTTACTGTTCTAGCTGCTACGTGTAGCAAATCAGTCAGTGCCCTTTTTTGTTTATCAATTTCGTCGTTAGTCTTTACAGAAAAGTTTGTTTGGACATGAGTACTTATAAATTTGCTATAATTTATCCAGTTTATATATTGGGACGGACCACCTAAATTTCTGTAGTCAAGGTTACTATATATTGTTAAGTCATTACGATTTAAGCCCCTGCAGACACAAAAATCAATCAGGTCTGGAATCTTCTGTCGTTCAGTTGACCATTAAGTTGGATGCCCATGAATATAACATCAAGGTTAGCGTTCAGAGTACTACCAAGAAGTTTCCTTTCTTTAGGTGTAACTAGTCTAGATCCCCAGTAGTGATGTTAAGCATTCATTCACCTGCAGCTATAAACTTCAGACCAAGTTATACTTTGAGAATGCGGGCAGTACACAGCTGCAAGAATCGTATAGTGAGAATATTATTGTAGCTGGACTAAAATGGATTGGAGATATTCTTCGCCAACAATGTTTTAATCTTCTTTTATCAAAATTGCTGTGCCTTCACAGGTCAAATTTCTAATATGGTTAGTATCATATAATCTGGTTTTCTGAAATAATTTTTATCTGTGGGAAAATTTCGGACTTATAGTTTGTGCTTGGTAAGACCGTTAGCGCTCCAATGACAGATTTTGAGTTTCAAAATTATGGTTTGTTTTAGAGGGTTTGCATAAGCTGCACTTCTTAATAGTAGTATTCAGTTTAGTTTGTTGCGTGAAGATGTAGCGGGTGAGTCACCGCATGTTACGCAAACGCTTGGAAGAGTGTTCGAATTTGGCCGAATTCTTGGCAGTTTAAACATTGAACAATATTTTAACGTTTATGAGGTTCTTCTACTGTTATTTTACGGTGAAGAAGATACCGCATATTAAATATGGGATGTACCTAACTCTTTTTTAGTTTTGTAATGTTAGGCTCAAGTTCAATGCGGAACATTGGTTGCTGTACTGTATTTTTATTCTTACTAATAAAAATGGACTTTGGTTTGAAATCGGCTAATTGCAATGTATGCTCTATTTCGGATATATGGTCAAAAGGGAAGTATGATAGAAACCAGTAAAAAATAAATTGAAATACACAGAAACACCAATAACAACTAATGAAATAGTACATGTTAATAGCAAACAACCATTTATAGATAACTTCTCCATGGTAGCGGACATGTTTCGAATTGCAAGATAGAAACAGCCGTACATTAGTAAAGGTAAAGTTTAAACAATACAATTACAGAAAAAATTAGAAGACTTATTTAACATTGATGATGGTAATTAACCAATAGTGGATCAAATGTCTAGGGCAGTATACTTTTTTTACACATTACAATATAATGTACAATAGATTTTGTCAGTAATGTTAGACTTAAGATTTCGAGCGAAGAATAATGTGGCTTATCTCCGAAGAGAACTTTATTTTATTTGTTTCAAAACAACGTAATTCGCATGAATGCTGAGTAGTCTTGCTGTAGAATGAATGAATGCTGGATTCAATGCTGCGGGGTACGAATTTTGTATGTCAGGTTCCTGGGATCCAAGCGGTAGGCGCACAAAGTACCTGATGATTTCAATACGCATCGTTGTAACCCGAAAGAAGTCCTCAACTTTATGATCTTCTTCATAAAGCTCAATTTCGCGTTATGCTTTTCTTCAGATGTCGAAGAAGTCATCGCATTACATTACGAATGAGAATTATTGAATGTGCTACCTTCACACAATATCCATCCAAAAGCTGTCTTGTGAGCGACCACTGCATCATCTTTCATTAATTTATCGTTTCTTAGCAGTAAAAAGAAATAATCACTTCCTATCAATATATCCATATTCTTGGAAGTGCCGAAGTGCAGGTCAGCAAGTGGCAATTCCTTAACATCCCTCCTAAAATCAATAGAAACTATTTAACGAAGAACTTTTGCTGTAAGATATTCAAACATATGGGCCTGCATATTCATATCATCGCTGTCCAGCGAAGACTTCATGTGGAGTTGCACGATACCATTCAAAGCAGCAGCCTTAAAGTTCCCTAATCCGCTGACATAGATTTTGCTTGGTCACCTTTACCAATAGCATCAGCAACTTGTGAAGAATTATTTGCATCATGAATCTGATGTAGACTTGAATGGTGACGTTTACCGCATGTTTAGCATGCATGCGTAGACGGACAAAAATGCACCCTGTGACCTGTTTTTAAGTAATTGAAGCAATTGAAGCTTTTCCTTTGCAAGCTTATCACGATCCTGTACGTTCATTCGGATGAATGATCACATCGCAACAAATGATGCGGTTGAGAGCAAGCCACATATACCTTGTTGATTTTGTCGTTATTCTCTGCGCCGCAACCATCTTGTGTTTATCTCGTACTATTCGGTTGGCGTAAGTACCAGGTCTCTCATATACCGAGATTTTATACGAAAGAACCTCGTTTCAAAATCTTCCAGTTCTTGTTCGCGTTCGGGACAGGCCTCATCGCTCGTAGCAATATCCATATGAAATGTCTGAAAAGTTTCGTTTAGTCTTCCAAGTTTTTTTAATCGCGCCTGTAGTTCACATACACAGATGTTTCACTCGTCACTTGACCAAGGAACCTTACTGATCGGGTTGCGGCACTTTTGCAGTGTGACCGGTTGCTTCTCAATATTTCTATGATCTCACTGTTAATCAGTTCATAAGTTCACTTGATTTTACTACAGCTCGATCGTTTAATCACACTTCTTTTTCTTTTAAGCTAAAGTAAAGATGAGAGTTTATTCAAGCATTCACAATGCCGATCTTCACTTTGAGTAATTAACGCAGCATGGGAGTTTGGTTCAGGCTTGGCTTTTTATTAGTACACAAACTAAAAAATTTATGTAGTAATCCATGTGTTTGCCCAAAAAATGTTTAGTTCCCTATTAATACGAACAATGCAGCAAATGCGTTGATTCACAGAATTTAACTTATGGCCGTAGCGCGACAACCTCACTCTGTCTGGTATAGCTAAATACCAATTCCAAAAATTGACGTTGTTTAACTATAATATCACGTTGGAGTCACCAAAAATGTTCACAACAAACACAAAAACGCAAGTAGTCGATTCAAGTGCTTATTGCATGCTGACTAACTGTATTTCAAAAGAATATTTCCAAAGTGAGTTATAGGAGGTATACAAGTTACTCTGTGTATAAATAACGTCATAGTTATACTATTAGACTTGCTTATGTACAAATTATCGTATGACTATGCAGTTATCATTTATGCAAATTTAAGAATATAGCAACACATTCCAATATTAGAACAACAATTATAATAAAATTGAGAAAATGTTTAAGTTTCGGTTATATCAAATTTGCACAATTCGAATAATCATCTTACCTTCACACAGAGTTTGTATAAGGAAAAAAGTAGCTGTTTCTCAAAAACTACACCCAATACAAAAAAAACTAAGGGTAGACCTTGAGTTAGTTTAATCTACTAATATGAAAATTGTTACAAAATTTTGTCAACTAGTGTTATTTTATTTTTTTTTTTCCTTTTTTTATTATATTTGGTTTTAACATGGATTTATTCAAAAGCACTTTGTACTCGAAAGGTAAAGATGATTTCGAATTCAGCATCCACAGCATATTGTTATTACTCATAACTTTGTCATAATTGTGGTAGCGCTACGTGAGTCTTCGGTTCAATTATAAGCAAAATATATGGAATAATTTTGGTTAAGGGGGATGGATTTGGAGTGAAAACAGATTGCAAATGTTCAGCAAAACACACCCTTTTTGAGAGTCGGTGCGTTCCCAGTCTCCATTACTTAATAGGGCGATTTAGACATTTAGTTGCTTTCCATAATGAATACTGTGTTTGTTCAGTAGAAGTTAGATTAGTAAGGAAGTTAGATTAGTAAGGAAAGCACAACGTAATTTGACTGTGTAGACTGCCAAAGGCTTTTTGAGATTTTGGGAACGGTGCAGTTGCCATAACCTTCTTATCTCTCTTTTCTTTCCAAGCCTTCAACCGATTCATCAATGTTACGAATAGAGAAAAATCGTCGCTTTTTACATGTAACTGTTACTGTTCTAGCTGCTACGTGTAGCAAATCAGTCAGTGCCCTTTTTTGTTTATCAATTTCGTCGTTAGTCTTTACAGAAAAGTTTGTTTGGACATGAGTACTTATAAATTTGCTATAATTTATCCAGTTTATATATTGGGACGGACCACCTAAATTTCTGTAGTCAAGGTTACTATATATTGTTAAGTCATTACGATTTAAGCCCCTGCAGACACAAAAATCAATCAGGTCTGGAATCTTCTGTCGTTCAGTTGACCATTAAGTTGGATGCCCATGAATATAACATCAAGGTTAGCGTTCAGAGTACTACCAAGAAGTTTCCTTTCTTTAGGTGTAACTAGTCTAGATCCCCAGTAGTGATGTTAAGCATTCATTCACCTGCAGCTATAAACTTCAGACCAAGTTATACTTTGAGAATGCGGGCAGTACACAGCTGCAAGAATCGTATAGTGAGAATATTATTGTAGCTGGACTAAAATGGATTGGAGATATTCTTCGCCAACAATGTTTTAATCTTCTTTTATCAAAATTGCTGTGCCTTCACAGGTCAAATTTCTAATATGGTTAGTATCATATAATCTGGTTTTCTGAAATAATTTTTATCTGTGGGAAAATTTCGGACTTATAGTTTGTGCTTGGTAAGACCGTTAGCGCTCCAATGACAGATTTTGAGTTTCAAAATTATGGTTTGTTTTAGAGGGTTTGCATAAGCTGCACTTCTTAATAGTAGTATTCAGTTTAGTTTGTTGCGTGAAGATGTAGCGGGTGAGTCACCGCATGTTACGCAAACGCTTGGAAGAGTGTTCGAATTTGGCCGAATTCTTGGCAGTTTAAACATTGAACAATATTTTAACGTTTATGAGGTTCTTCTACTGTTATTTTACGGTGAAGAAGATACCGCATATTAAATATGGGATGTACCTAACTCTTTTTTAGTTTTGTAATGTTAGGCTCAAGTTCAATGCGGAACATTGGTTGCTGTACTGTATTTTTATTCTTACTAATAAAAATGGACTTTGGTTTGAAAACGGCTAATTGCAATGTATGCTCTATTTCGGATAGGCTGACAGAATGTCCTATACCCTTAATAACTACTATAAGCCCTTTGCTACTCTTAAGTTGATACGTATAGTATGGCTTGTGTTGTTGTCGAAATGACTGACAAGCTTCTTATAGTTTGGCCGTACCTAATGATCAGCATAAAGACATAGCAATAACGACCGTTCGTCAGAACATAAAGCGCGCACAAGCAGAATAATAATCAACATTGTTTCAACATTCATATGACTTCCATATTTCATATGTCACTTGCATGTATCAAACACCTGTTACGAGAGTGTATCAACATTTCCATTCCATATATGAACATTTCCACCAACAACATTCAACATCAAACGACTTCCATATTTCAACATTTAAACTACCATGCATACAACAACGGCAGTGTGTCAACATTTCGCTTCCATATATCAACATTTCCATCAACATTCAAAATCAACATTCATAAACAGTATTCAACATCATCATCAAAAGACTTCCATATTTCAAAATATCACATGTATCAAACACTGACTACGATAGTGTATCAACATTTCCATTCCAAATATAAACATTTCTATCAATTGCTGCTTAGGGAAAACACCATCCATCTTTAATGATGAGTTCCCAACCAACAAACAACGCATCGATACGCGTCTGCTTTAACTGTTGAACTTTAAGAATTATCCACAAGTTTACACTTCATATTCCAAGGCCACCACTACCATATCCTCATGGGCTTCTGATCACCCGTGTTACCAGAATATAGACTCTGGTCCATCTTCAATGTAGAGACCACACCATGGGTTGGTGCCCCATACCAGTTTGAACCCCTAAAAGCTACGTTGCGTGGTTCATGGAATGGCTTCCCACATATCTACCTTCCAGTCACTAGGAGAATAATAGGAACCATATCCTCCCTATCAGTTCCCGGAGGGGGATTCATAAGGGGGACAATATGAAAATTATTTTTACTTACTACTGCCTGCGCTTGTGATTTTCTTCACTGCATCACCATCGTCTCATGTGGCTAGAATAGCAAATCTAATCCGCTGCTGAACTTCGTTATCATGCGATTTTAATATCTCAGCATTATTATTGTTATTATTATTCATATTTACATTGTTTTTTTGTGGACTTATCTTACGCTTTGATTGAAGTGGAATGTACCGGTCCAAACCAGTTTGCTTAGTCGAAGGTTTTTTAAGCTGCTCTTTGTAAAAGCTTTCGTGAAGTTTTCGTGAGAGGGGTTTTCTTCGCACTCTAATATTGGAGATGCAATTGGCGAAGCGCATCTAGTAGACCACGAAGTTGCTGTTCTGATTGTTAACTTAGAGCTTTCCTTGTTCACAGTAACTCTAGCTGAGAAAGTACTCCCGTTTTGATAGCTCGTTTTTCCATTGGTGCTTGGTATTATTGAAGGGGTTTTAGTTGTTGGTTCCGTAATTTGCAGAGAATGATATTGCGGTGCTTTACCGCCATATTCAGAAGCCACTGAGTGGCTAGACACAGGCTGCGGAGAACGCCTATCACTTAAAATTTTTTTAAAATATTTTTTTGGATATATATTTATATATTTATATATTTTTGATTTTTTATTTTGTTATTGTTTTATTATATTGTTGATCTTGCTATTGAAGCAGTGTGGAGCTTGAATAAAAACCCGTCTTCATTCGAAGAGCATCAGAGCGCGAATTATGGTAATTAAGAGTATTAACTTATATGTAAAGAACGAGCGAGACACATTTTCATGTTTTTTTTGCTCTTGCAGGTTTTCCTTTACCGATAACTTATTTTTCTCTCTTGATCTTTGAAGTACTGTTCATTGAGCAATTTTTAGAAAAAAAAGTAATACAAAATCGGTTACATTTATATTGTATTTTTCATTTTTTTTTTTTTAACGTCCATGAAATATGTGTTTTGTTTTTTTTTGTATACTACAATATTATAAATATTAAACACGTTTTTATTATCAAATTTAATTATTATGAATTTGTAGATTTTTCTTTATATGAATTTAATATTAAAAATTTTCAATGACATAGAAAACATTAGTTGTAGTGTAATTATGTATATAAACTCTATGTGAAGGTAAAAAAGAAAAAAGCAGCCGTATCTCAAAAACTAGGCGTGATACAAAAAAGTATGTGAGTGTGCATAACACTTCGAGCCTTTGATGTGAAACATGTTTGTTTTCAGTAGAGTGGCATTTAATATCAT
>JBANCV010001558.1:0-14127 GCA_037040105.1 Amiota albilabris
CACACACACACACACACACACACACACACACACACACACACACACACACACACACACACACACACACACACACACAATACGAGTATCATATGATCGTGGAATTGTGAATTAAGTGAATGAAGGAAGCAAGGTGAGCTTAGCTTAGTTGTTTTTGGACCAAATCGATATCGAATTATATGTTGTTGTTGTTGTTTTCATTTGCAGTTTTTATTCTTAAATTTATTAATTATTTAATTTATTTAATATAAGCTAAATATTACAAAATTTCTATATTTCACTAATATGTATGTATTTTTATACTCTTCACGTAATGTCATGAAGTTTGTAATACAAGGAAGGAGACATCGAACTGATCTTGATCAGCGTGATGAGACGAGTGGATTTAGCCATGCCCGTTTGTATGTATGCAAACTTGTCTCTTAGTTTTTGATCTAGAGAGCCGAAACTTTCCTTTTACCATACGCAGCACATTTGTCCGATTCAGCGGAATCGGACCACTAGGATGGGTACCTCCAATACAAAACCTACTCAAATTTATTTTCTTATTAGAAAAACTTTTTTGTTTTTTATGCTATCAATCTAAAATGTAGATACTAGAAGTTCATAAGCCACTTAAATTTCAAGATCCTCGGACTATCAGGAGAGGTAATTCCCATACAAAGCCCACACTTCTTATAAGAAAAACTTTTTCCTTTTGAAATTTGGACAAAATAAGTTTCTGATCCATATTCATCAACCATGTAAGTTTCAAGATCCTAGAATTACTGGATCGATAACTCCAAACAAAATCGTTTTCTAAGGGATACGTGAACAGTATAACATCTTCGACATAATCGAAGATACCTTCTTTCTGGTTTTTAATTAATATAAATTATTCAAAATCATAAAGAAAAGTTTAAAAAAGCAAACAAAAAGAGATGAAAGAGAAAAGTGTGCGGAAAAAAAACAAAACAAAAAAAAAATGAAGCAGAAAACACAAGCAAACTACAAAACTTTTGAAAAAACTTATTAAATAATAAATATAAATTCTTATATTAAGATTATTATTATTATATAATTTTATTGAAATAAAACACTCAAAAATATATATAAATTCTTTTATGTAACTGTAATTTAAGAAAGCGAGGCATATTTGAAGACACAGAGGGAGAGAGAGCGAGAGCGTGCAATAGAGAGTGTATATGCATGTATATATTTCTCATCAATATATGTAACATACTCTGTTGTAAGTGAGACATCAAGGAAATCGAGATGATCAATGCGCAAGTAATGTGGTGAATAATTATGATCATATGATTGACTAAAACACATCATAATGTAATAGTGAAGACACCACGACCATCGATAACGGTACTATTATTATGATACAATACAAATATGAGAGAAATACATACTTAATGTATGCATGTATGGTATGTAAAATAATCTGCGTGGGAGACCTTACGCGCGCTCAACATATTAAATCAAAGTCAACATATAAATAATAATCTTAATAATTAGAGCAAAAAATAATAATATGATAAATACAAATTAAAAATAAAAATAATAGATATACTTATAACAAGAGGACAGACAACAAGTGTGAAAAACAATGAGACAAAATAACAAGCATTAAATCCTCACATCATCATCATCATCATCACCATCACACAACAACACACTTCTACTTTCACTTTCACTTCCACTTCCAATTCCAATTCTACTAATTCTACTAATTCTACTAATTCTACTACTTACCATTTGTATGTATTCGATGACAACTGGCTGTGATGTCCGTTGTCAATGTGAAATAAGGTATCCATAGATCTTCAATGCTAACATCGCCGAATGTATTATGAATTGTTTTATTAAATTCACGACCTGAGAACATCGATGTTATTGGATACGTTAAATCAAGTAATTGCAGGAACCATTTTGTCATTTTCTATTTTAGTTAGAATTAAAAATTATTAAAATTAATTGAGAATTACATACATACATAGAGGTTAGTGCATATATATTTACCTTAGACCATTCACGTGCCTTTTGTGTTACCGTTGTAATATTACGATCTGAACACCAAAGGGCACCCATCAATGCTCCAATACTAACACCGCCAACCATATCAACGGGTATACCAGCCTCTTGTATGGCCTTCAGCATACCAATATGTGCAGCACCGCGTGCACCACCTCCACCTAAGACCAAACCAATTGAATTACCCGTTAGCCAACGTGCCAGACGTGAAAAATCGGAATGCATATTCGGCTCGGATAACAATACTCGACTATAGAGATCATTCTGAAATCAGAACAGTGAATGTTATACATTCTTTGTAAATAGTAGATACACATATGTACTCACAATACGATATTGACTTTTACGTGTGAAAATCCTTTTCACGCATAAAATATGATGATGCTTCGTCACCCACGGGCGTACATTTAACCAACTTAATGTATTTGATGGTTTACCATTTGCTGTCTCTGAATATAGAAGTACCAATTCTTTTTGCGTACGCATCGCAAGGCGATCGATTTCACGTTCAAATTTGCCAACGGTTGGCGAACGATCACCAAGGCCGACTATAAGTATCACATCAGCTTGTCGCATACAACGTTGTGTCCAGGCGCTAAGTGATGAATCGCATTGATATAAAGTAATTATGTTGCGATCTTCTTGTTGAGCCAACCAAGAAGTCAAACGATATTCATTGGACGCTTCAAAGATACTCGCACCGAGTTGCCGGCGAACAACTTCCGAAGTTAAACGGAGCGTGGGTCCTGTTGTTAATAATATATGTGGTATTCATAATTATTATTCATCATTCACTATAATATTAATATATAATAAGTATAGAAGCAGGTTGTTTCATAATGAGATGCCGCTTTTTGTATGATGATTTTTAATTTTTTAATTCATAGACTTATTTATGGTTTACAGAATTAGGATAACGAAGCGAAGATTCGTTGTCATTATGACCTCTTTCGTAGAAACCTTTCTCCCTGGGACACAGTCTTCTTTTATGTTGAATCTCGCAGCTTTTGGCCGGTCACCAAACACCTACATACATATGTATGTACTCAGCTTCCTTCCTAGCGACCAATACTGGTAGCGTCAGTCTAGTTGTTTGATGAATTAAATGTTTGACCGAAAACTTAAGGGCTATTTTCCTTCAAACAAACACAATACCACCTTCAGAGCTTGGCTAAGCTACTTTTTGGGATGCTCCTTCTTTCCCGGTCCACACTATGATGGTCGTAGATGATTCATTTCTCATCAACAGTCACTATCTTTTTCAAAAAACGACTTTTTTCTCTTGCGGAGTAGCAATAATTTGCATTTGTTGGTCGTTGGACAACTTATCCGGCTTATAATTATCTAGCAGTTTTCAAATGGCAATGGACGGTTTCAGTGCTTAGCTGGAACATACTAGTGACTCTTCTAATAGTCACATGATTTGGTCTTGGTAAATTTTTTCAATAATTTTGTCAAAATCAGTGGTTATTTTGGACGGATAAGTGAACTCCATGTTAGAATGACTACCAGCCAAATGACAACCACCCATCATCACCTGCCAAATGCTATTTTATTTGATTGCCTATACTTCTGAAATGATTCAAATTCCCTCTAGCAGAAAAGCGGCAAGATATTATAAAATAACTTTATACCTTTATACATGATTGTAAAAATTGGAATAATTAAATGCTACTTACCTATGGCACATAGTGAATGATACAGTTCATAAGTAAATGGGGTTAAGGGCACATCATCGTTGACGGGCACCAATGCTACTGTAGAGTATTTGTGTGTAACAGGATTTGCTTCGAGTGGTGCAGCTGTTCCACTTGAACTACGTGACTGCATAGAACCCAGAAAACGATGACTAAGAAAACTAATCAGTTTGGTAACAACAATGGGATAACGTAATTTTATGGCATTGAACAGACCCTCGGGTAATTTTGCTATTTCTGAATCTCGGACAGCCATAACAGTTGTGGTGCGTGAAGTCTCTGTTATCATTTCAACAATCCCAACTAAATCACCTTTACCGTATTCACCAACAATTTCTTTTTTGCCACTTGGTAATGTGATAATGGAACGCATGCGTCCACTTAACACAATGTAGGTACTATCACTGTTCTCATCTTGACGATAAACTGCACGACCGGATTCAAGAAATATCCAATCCAATGCATAGTCACATTGACGTACCAACGGAGAAAGACGACGTACGACACCATTGCCTAGATCTAGAATAATCCTCGGTCGTTTACGCATAATCCTTTGAAAATAAAAAGATTTTCATTCTGTTTCTATGTTGTCATAATAATAAACTCACTGATAGATTGCTGGACGTCTTATGAAAGCCACACGACAATTATTCTTTGATTTAATCGTATAAGCACTTGCTTCACCAGTTAACATAGCTAAGCCACCAACAATTTCTCCAGGATGTACATAATGTATGAGAACTTCGTTTCTCTCCAATTTGGCGCGTTGTGATCCATCGGAGTTCAATTGATAGACAGCCAATGATCCAGTCATAACATACCAAACGCAAACATCATCCGAACTGCCTTCTGTGATGAGCGTTACACCTGGATCCAGTTCACGTACTTCAACAAATGGTTGAATAAGAGATTTATCACTATCAGCCAATCCAAGTTCTTTGAGAAAGCTCTCTACAGCCGATGAATGCACAAGACGCATATCAATGGAACTGGAATTAATATGAGTCTCTGCTGGTGTCAATGATACACGGCGCGTTGATAAAGTACCAGCAACTTGTCCCTGCTGATGCATTTGAGATTGGTGACTTTGATTTGTTTGGTGCGGGTTCGCCGATTGTTGTTGTGTTGATGAGCCAGAACCATGATAAGGTTCGGTATCTGGTGGTTGTTGTACTAAATGATATGAGTTCGGTTCTAAATCTGACAAAGTGTGTTCTTCACGTGATCTACGTGCTGGTGATACCGGCACACGTGAATGAAGAATACTGCCAGTATTCTGTGGTGTCTGGGCAGTCGCCGATACAATCGATGCATTTGTACGTTTGTGTCTCATATGATTTTGTACAAGTTCAGCATTAAGACCCAAATAATTACGCAAAGCCGTAAAGAGAACACGCTGCAAACGTATCATTATGACTTGTATAACTCGAATCATAATATCAGGATTCTCTTCGAAAACCTCTTCAAATGCCTGTGATGATATCACAAAAAAAAAAAAAAAAAAATATTGACAATAACATCATCATGTAAGTATCATATTCATAATGAGACTAACCTGCATGGGTAAACGTATTACGACAGATTTCTCCATTGCTTTCGCTGTAACCGTTTTATAAAAACTTGGATTTCCTGATAAAACATCGATGAAACTCAATAACGATGTCACCGATTCACCTTTACGTACTGTCTTCAATGATAATGTGCTGCCATCAGCATTCGAGATAAATACATTTATTAGACCCGATTGTACAATATAGACACTATCATCGGCATCTGTGATCTTGAATAGATAATCACCAGCCATAAGTTCAAGTACTTCGGTACTTTTGCATAATTTTATGAAAATCGGCTTTTCAATATGACCAAAAATTCGAATACTTTGAAGCATATAAAGGGCATCTGGTGGCACACGATCACCACCCTCCATTGTTTCTTCCAAATACTCAGCTGGCGGTTCAACAGTTTTCATTTCAAGCGGCATATTATCACGTCGCAATTGTAATATTCTTCGAGCAAAACGCATTACAGCGCGCCGCTTCTGACCTTTGCTACTGTACATTTGACCCGAAACGCTCTTCATCTTCCGTAGCATGCGACGTCCATAGAAAAGCATTTTATCGCGTTTTCGAAAACGTAAGCCTCTCATATCATTCGATGTTGGATGTAATGTTTGCACACGTTCCTCATCCAAGCGATGTCTGGCAAGACGTCTGAAGTACAAAAACCATATTATGAATAAACTGGTCAGTAGACCAATTGCCGTGTAGAGATATAACTGAAATGGAAATAAATACATAGTACATACATATTATAAATTAAGATAATTCATTCTTGATCAGAGAATATAATTCTATGCATAATAATAATATGTACTTATTGCATACATCATATATTATAAAGAAATGATAACCCTGAAAACATTATACATACATACATTTATTCTTCCGTTAGTTTCTATCTCTTGTTTTGTACGTGTTTAGATTTTTACAAATAAGAAAATATCTGCCGACGCTGCACAGTTGATAGATAGATAATGCAATGAAATGCCCCCTTATTTACTTCCTTATACCCTTCAGTAATGATTTGCGGCAACTAGGCATAATCACTTTGTCACGATGTTGATGATTGTGATAATGGATTCTTCATAAAATATAGGCAAAATCCTCTACATATGTTGAAGTCGTTACTCATCAGTCCCCATCCCCATATAAACTTTTGATATAAAAAAATCAAGATTTTATGAGTTCTTATATAGAAAATGTTTAATGTAAAGATACTTACTTACTCAACTTATAATAGAAAAACAAGATTTAATGTGAAAACTTTATCATTTCTTCAAAAGTGCAAAATTTATACTGATCAGGCCAATCAATATATTGGATGTTTCGTAAGGGTAACTTATTTTCTAGAATCACCTTAGGAATGGATGTTTCAATTCAGAGTTTTTTTAAACTTTTCCACATAGTATTTGGTATTTTTTTTTTCTACGATATCGGTTACATGGTTATTTTTAGTTACAGTTTCCACCATCCCATTTAGTGTTGCACTATCAAGCAATATGACATGACATTTTGCAAACGCCTTCTCAGCAAATCATTATTGTTTCATATTATACCCTGTGCCTAGCACTCTCTCTTAGGGTAAATGGCTTCATAGCAGATTCTATGCAAATAAGTCTAATGGTAATTATTGAGCGTTAAATCTATTTGAGTGTAATATGTTGGTTGGTTCATACATATGTTGTTAGATGTTGAAGCTCCATGACTTCAGTTAAGGCAACTTCTAAGTACATATGTATGTATGTACATACATAGATCAAAAAGAACTGAAACTGTGATATTATAAAAATGTTAAAAATGGGTTTTTCGTATAGAAAACAGAACTAAAATATCAATAATCTTTATTATCAAAATGTTGCATAACTAAGTAACTATAATTTATACGAGTAGAATAAATGGATCATCTGAATTTTGTAAGTTTTTTGTATAAATTTCGGTAAAAGTGAAGTAAATATAAAATTTATGCTTGCTTAAGTATTTTTCTCTTTTAGTCTGTTAACTTTTCTCTCTTATTTATCTCTCTCTCTCTCTCAACCTTATACTACTTTTTGTCGTTCGTATCTATTTGTGTATTTATTTGTAAAACAAAAAAAAAAAAAACACAAACAAGCATTTCCTTGTCAGCTATCAACTTGATCCATTGATTCATTCATAATAGGCGACGCCAAAGTGGAAAAAATCATATGTAATAATGACGAACAAATATATAAAACCAAAACGTAAACCGTGTGCAATTTGATCAATAAACTAAAGTATTGAATTGCAATGTGTAACGAATAGAAGGCAGACAAAAGCAATTTTAATGATAAATAAATACATCTATTCCATATACATAGATATACATATATAATAAGTATGTATGTAATTAATTTTCTATAGATATTATATTGTCTTTCTAATTTTGATGAGACATCGGTATTCGTACTACCGATATTCTGTGCAAAACATATGTCAGTCCATTTCAATATCCCACAAGAACTTTCTAAACCATCATCAATCTAATAAGCGTTACGATCAAATGATATAAAATATAAAAATAAATTGATTGATTTGGCCTTCTAAGGTTAATTAAATTATAGAATTTTGATTTGTATCAAACGGATTTACGATCTATGTTCCTATAGCAAAAGTTAAAGAAATCTTCAATTGTTAGTTAGGTTATTTGATAAAGCCACGGGACTACAATAGCATGAACAGTACTGAACACTCAAGGAGCAGTGTATTGTGAATAATATGGTCAAATAAATGCTCACATCAATTCTCTGGTCCGTAATATGTAGTAGAGAATGTAAATATGACTCAAAGAAAGATCATGATGATGATGACGAAGACACCAATGGGCTGTGAAATTAAGTTGTAACAAATCAATTGATTTTTACAATTGCACAATTTTTAACCAATTTTTTTCTTTCAATTATGAGCCTCATCAGTCATAAAACTACTCCCCTTTTGCGAAGGCCCCCTTAAGTGATTGACCGGATGCAATCATTTCGTTAGTCATATCCGACTCGAACTTCTTTTGTTTCATAACTAATGTGGAAATGTGTACTTTTTAATATACTTACATATTATTCATCAGAACGAACATCAATCAAAGTCATTCAATAGTTGTAAAAATCAAATCGATTTGGTGGAACAGAAATATAAATTTATGCAAGAAATTCCAATGATATCTGGCGAATTCTATTATTATAAATATTGCGCCAATTGGACCAATTAATACATATATTCATGTCTATATGTACATATATCTACATGCAAAACTTTCAAAACAAGCAATTCTATAATAAAATTATAGGAACTTTAAAATTTTGATCATTGTAGGAAATATGTACCCTAAAATCTCCAGTATATAAAAATCTACCAATTGGAAAATAATGTATGTACTATGTTACCAACAGATCCTAAGTACAAAGTTTGTTTGTACATAGTTCTGTCATATCCACTAATTATACTCTTCATGTAGTGAATAGTATTATAAGTTTGTCATGAAGTTTGTAAAGCAAAGAAGGAGACATCGTAGACTCCATAAAGTATATATATTCTTGATCAACGTGATCATGCCATGTCCGTCAGTATGTATGCAAATTAGTCCCTCAGTTTTTGAGCTAGAGAACTGAAATTTTGTACAAAGCTTTATTTTTACCATACACAACATTTGTCGGATTCAGCCGAATCGGACGACTAGGGGACTATACAAAATTCATGTTCTTATTAGAAAAACTTTTTGTTTATCATGATATTTGAACACAATAGGTTTCTAATTCATATTTATCAATCATGTAAATTTCAAGATCCTAGGATTACTGGATCGCATAGTTCCCATACAATAAACATTTTCTAGGGGATGCGTAAAGAGTATTACAGCGTCGTCATAGTCGAAGATACCCTTCTTTGTGTATGTAGAAAATATAGTTGATTATTAAAAATCAAACTATTAAGATTCTTTCCGGTTTTTTCTTCATTTCTTTCTTTCATTTCGAAGAAGGGCAGTATAATTTCATGGAAACTTTAGTCTGTTTGCAGATAAATATCTACGTATACATAATAAAAATATATGTACAATGAAAAATTAAAGGGCATAAAACATACATACATATGTATACTGAAAAAAAAAAAACACCTACAAATAATGTGTACAAAAAACATAAAATAATAAAATCACAAATCAGTAAACAACTTAAGTCAGAAGAACAATAACAGTTCCCGCCCTCCCTACCACCTTTGTGACAAATAGACGTGGCGAAGGTGCTACCAAAATTGATAAGACCCAAGATTGATTGAATGGGATAGAAACAGAGACTGACAAAGAAAGAAAATCAAAATACATTTTATATGAGTCCATGAGACTTTCTTAGTTAAGCGCGTGAGATTATTGTCATGTGCGTTGTGCACTTTCAAAAATGAAAAATAAAAAAAAAATAAATAAATAATAATGTTCCAACATATTTAGTTAGCATGTGGTAAGAAGATATGGAGGAGCAAAGTACGCTGTAGAAGTGGCAACAGACCGACATTAAGAATGCCTATAAAACTCTGCTAATGATTTGACCCTGACGACCCTTAAACATGGAACACATTGTCTTATAAGAATTTTTTTGAGAAAAAAAAAAAAAAATACATACACACGTATTTCAAATAAACTAATAAGAAAGGAGAATCAGTATTATGATGAAATGAAGGAACAATTTGAGTTGAAATACTTCCAGATTATTATTTTCATTTGATACATGAAATTATAGTTTAAATTTATTATTAATAGATAATAATAATATGAAATAAGTTTAAAACACTATTTGCTTCAATAACTTACTGTGGTTTCGATTTCATGGGAAACATAGTGAAACCAGCCCTCTGATAATATTGAGCCATAGCGTTGAACGCCTGCACGTACAAGTTCCAGGACATCCATTCGTCGTTTTTCTTTTTGCGTTTGTTTCTAGTTTTGATTTTACATAGATTTTTTTTTATCTATCGATTGAATGACAACTTGTTTGTCTGTTTGATTTGATTTGATGTGATTTGGTTTGATTGTGTTGTTGTTGTGTGACAAATCCGGAAGTGGAAAAATCAAAACAAATATGCATACACACTTACACGAACAAACACATCTACTACTGCCTGTATGCCGCAGCTGATGACAGTCGCCAATGACAATTTCCAACCGATAGAGAAGAGTAAAAGCAATAATAACAACGAACAAAATAAACAACAAACAATCTTTGAAGACAGCAGCAACCACCCTCGCCACAGCTCGCCTGGTCTGGCCTGGCCACGTCACACCTCTGCTCGTGATGTGGTGGTAATGGTCCACCCAAACTTTTTTCAAGACAACAGACGACGACGCACTGCCGACATTCACATTCACCCACTTAGATTGTCTGCTTTCGGCACTATATTCATATTCTTTGTCGTCCTGCCCTTGGTAGTGATTGTAGTGTAGTATAGTATGTTATTATATGTATATTATTTGTGCTTATTGATAAGATAATTTATTTTATTTTTTTATAGAAAGGTCTCGAACGGAACAGCAATTATATGTTTTGAATAATTTATTATAATTACTATATTTATTTAGTATATTGCGTGTGATTGTGATTTGAGTTGTTTTGCTCCTTTTTGCAACATGCACCACACCAAAACACACTATTACAAAATATAATGTACGTTTTCTATTATTATTATTGTTGTTGTTATGTATGATTTTATTTATTATTATTATGTTAATTCACGTCACTTATAAATTTTTATGTTTTTAGTTTAATTTTTATTTGTTTTTAAATTAATTAATTTTCATTATTTCCTTTAATAGACGACAGTCAACGAAATTTGTTTCGAACTTTACTTTTTATTAATTTTTTATTATGCACACACATAAAGAAAAGAACGCACAAAGTTCGGATCTTTTTCGATCTACTGTCACCGCCGACGCGTTGTAATCGATTACATGAGAAGCAGCAAACAACTAACGAATAAAATTAAACAAACAAAAAAAAATCCAATTAAATGCACGACGACAAGAACAACAAGAGCAGTTGTAATTGTTCTATTAGAATATTTAAATACATATTTTACTTGCTATGCAATCTGCTTGTCTGCTCTGTTCTGTTCCGATCTTGGTCTTTAGTCTTATTCTTGTTTGTGTTCTATTCTATGCTTTCGCGTTGGTTATAGCAGCAGCAACGACAGCAGCAGCAGAATCAACACAGCTGAGCAGTAGAGCTGCACATACAATCGATTGTCATGGTATCGATAGCTTCGATAATTTTGTGCTGATAAAATGGCAACATACTTTCCACCATTTACCATATCTACTATATATTTGACACTACACTTTGTAAATTAATAATAATGCATTTTTTTTTGTATTAATAATTATTATGAATTATTTTATTTTAAAATATATTAATAATAATTGCACAACGCACATATAATTGGATATGATTGCGTTATCGACGCATTTTGTTTGTTATTTTCCAGAATTCTGTGCAACACTAGTTTAGGCGACACAAGCATTTTGTAAACATTTTAAAAAGGAATTTGTCAATTGGGTTCCTTATTTTGTTTTTGCTTTTTTCCATCTTTCTTTTATTTTATTTTCGTTTCTTTTGCTTTTGTTTTAAACGCCAAATTTGTATGTACCATGGAGCTATTAAACTGCATAAAAATTGTTTTATTTTATTTTATTTCGAACTGTACGAGAAATCAGAAAAGCATGAAAAAGAAAACCAACCATTCAAAATTCTCAATGCTTAACAACTGTAAAATAATGCTGCATTATAAATATTTAACAACTTTTTTGTTGTTGCACATCATCCATCGTCTTTGTCTTGAATGCGCTTGAATGCTGCAAATTAACTAAAGGCGCGACGATGGAGAAATTGTTTGCTTGTTTGCCACTAAAAGCTACAGATTAATGTACATACATATGTATTTACGTATGTACATATTTACATATAGAAAAGAAGCTAACAAATTTTCCTTAGAACGAAATTTTTATACCTTTCAAAACGTATGTAATTACATTTATGTAAAATACAAAATTATACCAAATCCAACTATGTAAATAATCTGTGGTGCTTCCAATATGTTAGGATTATTTAAGCTAATGAGTTTATTTGCTTTATTCATCTTACATATCTATAAATTCTTTGTATATCCAATTACAAGTATTTCATCAAAGTTAATATACATATAACTTTAACTTTATTTTTTTTTGTTTTTTTTTTTCTCTTTATATATTTTTACACTCTCATTACGATCACCTCCAGCGGCAGCATGTCTGCAAAATATTTATGTCTATTTGTGCGCAAATGTACAAATGAAGGTAGTCGATAAAAGTATCCGTCCTAACCAAGAAATATCAAGAAAATTGTGAATTAACAAAGTTTCTTTTCAGTTTGATATAAAGATGCCTTCTACCTTTGGAACATTTTGGTTTATAATGAGAACACCATTATTAAATGTAGATGTTACTTCTCTATTGTTGTTAAATTTAATGATTAGTTGGTAGAGAATTTGGTACGGAAGCAATTCATGATTTAAATTATTTAAGTGTAATATATTCAGGACTATGTGAACAGAATAACCTTCTGATTTACAAATCGGAATCACAATCCATCAAAAAACGGAGGTTAGCATTTTTCAAATTGCTTACCATGTCTGGCATATTTTCCGGATATTCTTTCCCGTTTCCGCTGAACAAATGTACACCTTGGCAGCTAAACATAAACATCCAAAAGTACCATGTAATCAACAATATCCTTCCTTCAGGCACCTAAACATAGTTTTTAAACATCCAACAATTATAAACAAATTTTCAACTCGTCCTAGAGTTTGGAAGGACAATAAACAGCAGGCAATGGGGAACCATGCTCCTATGGATTATTATCGGGCACTGAGCCTCTCCAAGAGAAGAAGTTTACTTAGAGCATTCACTACTGGAAGCTTATCCCAAACTAGAACACACTTGAGGTCGTGTACTGAGAGGACTACCCTCTAAACTTTATTTATACATATTGTAAAATATAGTTCGTGGCCACAGAAAAAAAAAATTTATCAAAACAAAATCAACTGCAACTTCAACAATTAACGTTGCATGCCGAAAATAAGTAGAGCATAATAGTATTGTGTACACGCATCTGTACATACATATGTATGTATGTAGGTATATAGAATAGTGTGTGTGAGTATGTGTGCAACGGGAACGAGGCAAATCCCATTAAAGCGGTAGCAAGTCGCTTGCCGCCATAATTGTTTAAATCTTTAAAAGATTATTTGACTTGAGTGAATTGCATACAAATTTAGTTAATTGCACTTTTCCAATTTCTAATTAAAAATTGTTAACAATAATAACAAACAAACAAAAAATGAAACGTACCCATAAATCGTTTCAAATTGTTTCGCATAATTTTTCTTTCTCTTTTTTCTTGTGTTTATTTATTTATTTTTATTTTTTTTTTTTTTGTTTTTGGTGTGTTTTGTGAAAAATGCGAGTTAAGTGTTGTTGTATGCAAGTATTTTGTTTGTTTCTTCTGTCTGAAAAGCCATCAAGCCATCAGTCTGTCTAATAATAATAACAATAATGATAGTAATAAATTAAACAGTCATCTTAAAACTATTAAATGCACCGTTATGTTACGGAAATTTCTCAATTTGGAACAATGTAATATACAATATATTAACAATTTATCATTTCAATGAATCACTGTCAAAGTGATAATAAAAATCCACTTCATGATGATGGCTAACTAAGAAAACGGGATTATAAACGTAAATATATATATATATATATACAAGGTGTGTGTTAAAAGTTTCCGAACTTTTCTGGCAGGGCATTTTCTGGTGCCGCCATC
>JBANCV010001559.1:0-14121 GCA_037040105.1 Amiota albilabris
TAATGGGTGCCGCGGTTGCTCACGCTTGACAACAAGCGGATGCGGCTGTTTACTTCGAAACAGTGTTTGGGGCAATTTAAGCGAGACTACATGATACTTTTTTGCTTCGAGTTGTCACCGTTGATGAAACCTGGATTCATCATTACACACCAGAAACTAAGCAAGAATTAAAACAATGGATTTCTTCCGGTGAATCTGCACCAAAGAAGGAGAAGACGGTCCAATCAGCCGGTAAGGTCATGGCGACTATTTTTTGGGATGCGAAGGGCGTCATCTCCATGGATTTTTTAGATAAAGGAAGAACGATCACTGTACAGTATTACAGTGAGTTATTGGAACGCATCGACAAAAAATTAAAGGAGACATGACAGTTTTTGGCGAAAAAAAAGTGTTGTTTCATCACGATAACGCATTTGCACATTCATCTGGTATTGCATCCATCAAACTGCATGAAGTGCGTTGTAAATCGCTGCCGCATCCTCCTTATTCACCCGATCTGGCTCCCTGCGACTTTTTCTTATTTCCTAACATGAAGAAATGGCTCGCGGGAAAAAAATTTTGCTTAAACGGGGATGTCATTGCCGAGATAGGCGTATTTTGGCGAGTTCGATAAATCCTATTTTTTGGAGGGGTTAATAAAATGGTAGAACATTGACAGAAGTCAATCTTTCTAAAAGGGAACCATGTTGAAAAATAAATAATTTTTTAAAAAAATGGTGTCTTCGTTTCTAACACCGATACTTAATGAACTGCCCACGTAGGTTAGCGAAAATATTTTAGATAGCTAATTGGTTTGATTCAATAAGTTCTCAGTTGCTTTGCATGGACCAGTCTGCTAACTGATTATCTTACCTCTGTTTTACCTAATATTTGGAAGCAGTCCTTAATCACCCCACTCTACAAAAAAGACAGTAAAGCTAATATTTCAATTACCCGAGGAATAGCTAAACTTTACGCTATCCCAAAATTTTGGATTATATTATCACTGATCAGGTGCAGTATTGTTAATTACCTCACAACACGGATTCACCAAGAAGCGTTCGACTTCAACTAACTTATTAGAATTTACTTCGTTGGTTAATTGTAGTTTTTCTCAAAAACGTCAAATGGATGTCATATACTCGAACACAGACTTTAGTAAAGTTTTTAACAGTGTCTGTCACTTCTTACTCCTCAAGAAGTTGAGTACCTTTGGTTTTCCCCCTAATTTAGTTAGCTGGATTATATCCTATCTAACTTCCAGAACCCAAAGAGTTATCTTTGACACAGCTTTATCTAAAACTACTTGTGATACATATCATATTCCTCAGGGCAGCCGCCTTAGTCCGTTGTTGTTTTAAATTATCATTGAAAATTATTCAGTGCTGTTGTTTTGAAAAATTGTATTACGAATATCTGTTACGTGTTGGAGAGGAATTCAAGGAGAGAGAAGAATGAAATAGTCAATGCAAGTTTTATTTAAGGTGTTTTTTCAATGATAGCGTCGTTTACGAATTATGTGAAGACTGTTAATTGTTTCATTTAGGACTTTTCATCTGCTATTAAACATTCTACCGTCTTGATGTATGCTGATGATGTTAAGTTATGGTCACCTGTAGTATCTTCTGTCCAACGAATCTTTCTGCAACAAGATCTTGATTCCTTGTCACAGTGGTGCACCTTTAACTTAATTGTGAGAAGTGTAAATCTATGTTCTTTTATCATACTCGAGTCACTCAATTTAGTGATCTAGGTGATGTATCCAAATCTGAATTTCGGAATGCATATGTCTTCTATTATTAACAAAGCTAAACACGTATTAAGATACATTAAACGTTGGTCTAAAGAGTTTAATGATCCTTATACCATTAAGTTATTATTCACTTCTCTTGTTAGACCAATTCGCATCTTGCGTATGGGACTCACAATTTAAAACATATAGTTACAGCACTGAATCTGTTCAAAAACAATTCTTGCTTTTTGCACTGCGTAACTTTCAATGGCATTATTATATTAACCTTCCTTCATACCGTTACCGCCTAAAGCTAATCGACTTACCTAAATTGTCAAGTCGTAGAACGACTCCGTGTTGTTGCACAATTTAATTGCTGGCAGAATTTACTCCCCATTTTTGCTTAGTAACATAAATTTTAATGTTCCCCCCAGAGTAACACGAAATTTTTACCCTATACTTGTTGGTACCTGTAGATATACGTAATTGCAACATGACCCATTTCGTGTTTTATGTCAATCTTATAACCTACATAACGATCTTGTATCTAACTGTACTTCTTCTGCTCAGCTAATATTTAATCTTTTAACTCACCTAAGCTCATAGCATGCTATTAACTTTTTCTTAACTTTTGTGTAATAAAGTAATGATACCATAGGCACCACTAATCCATTACCATGGAGCAACCAATGTCCATCCCCACAAACTCCACTGTACACAACACCAGCAACTACTGTATCAACAAATACAACTGTAACAACACAAAACACTTCAGCTATATCAACAACTACATCAGCATCAACCACAACAACAGTTTACTCAATAAGCCACTTCCTCTGTTCTCAGTAGAACTTAAAGCCAGTCCTAACAACAAAAACATTTATAATATAACTACATTACTTCACACCAAAATACGATTTGAGGCCCCCATAGTAAGATAACGATAGTGGAATGTTCTAACTGCCAAAAATACGGACACACACGAAAGTAATGCACCAAAGATCCTGTTTGTGTTAAATGTGCGGGAAAACATAGCACGATTGACTGTCAAATGGATTCATCAAATAAAATAAAATGTGCTCTTTGTGGTGGAGCTCATACATCCAATTGTAAAGATTGTGAAATGTACAAAACATTAAAAATTCAAATTCCTGCTCTTCGACCCAAAATATTGACCGATGAAACAAACAATGAGTAAAAGTTTGTAACTTCTCGCAAAGTGGAGAAAGGAATTAGTTATTCGCAAGTTGCTGCTTCTTCCTCACAGATTAAGGCAATCAATCGACCAGCTGAAAAAGAAAAAGAAAAAAACGATTTAAGTGTTAATCTAACTACTGACAAAAGTTCTTCCCAACAAAACAATAATCATACCATCCCAATTGACGATATCTCAGAACTTAAAGACATGGTGAAAGAATTAATCCAATAATTGGGTAACATTATAACAATTTTAGTAACTTAGCTGGACAAACAAAATGGACAATAAGTTAAAAATAATTGCATGGAATGCGAATGGACTACACAGACATATCTTAGAACTCTAACTTTTCTTAAATGAAAGTTCAATTGACATTGCACAAATTTCGGAAACTCACTTTACAAATAACCACCTAAGCATTTCCGGCTATAAAATATATGGAACAAATCATCCGGATGGCTCAGGTCATGGTGGTTCTGCTTATATTATCAAAAATAATGTACGACACGTTGAACTGGAAAACTTTCAACAAGCACACATACAGTCGACCAAATTGATGCTGCAAAATATAAATGGATCTTTACAGAAGCAGCTATTTGTTGCCCACCTAGACACATAATCACAACATCTCAATTTAAGGACTACTTTACTTGGCCAAATGTTCATCGCTGCAGGAGATTATAATGCCAAACATGCAAACTGGCGATCAAGGTTGACAAATACTAAAGGAAAAAATTTACAATGAGCAATTCAAATGATTGGAAGAACGCATTTGAGTACTGGAGGACCCACATATTGGCCAACTGATACCTGACCTAATTGACATTTGTGTAATAAAAAATATGAACATGGCACATTTTGAAATTCTCCGATCCAAATTAATTATGATTGCTCAATAAAAAATGTTTTTTCCCCATGCAAGATTTATTGATATTAACCTAACATTAAATGTACCTCTTAAGAAATCAGATGATATTGAAAAAACAATCATACACTTATATGACATTATAAACGAAGCAGCTGATAGAGCAACACCCAAACTAAAACCAACAGAGGACAACTATAATGTCCCACACTCAAATAAAAGCCTTATCGTTAACAAGAACAAACTGCGTAAGACTTGTCAAACAACGAGAGCTCCAAATGATAAAGCAAAAGTTAATAAAACAATTAAAAACCTGAAAGCCAGACTTAAATTAATTTGGAAAAATGAACCATTTGAAACTAACTCCAACGTCTGACTCTAATTATTCTTTGTGGATAGCAGCTAAAGACTTAACCAATCCCTCCATTCACCAGCCGCCATTAAAAAAGTCGGATGGGACATGGGCTAGAACCAACTCTGACAAAGCTTCTCAACTTGCTGACTATTATAAAAAGGTCTTTACTGATAACTAAATTAACAACAACGCTTATCATACCAACAGGACTCATCCACCGCAATACAAGTTAAGAAAAATTACAGCTAATGAAATGAGACACTGCATTAAAAAACGCACTAGTCACAAAAAATGAATTGGAAAATGGATGTGACCAAATAACTGGAAAATTACTAAAAGAGCTTCCTCCAAATGCAATTATATACATAAGGCACTACCCGACATAATGAAAAATAGCTGAAATAATTCCTATACCGAAATCAGGCAAAGATCCAACTTTGACGTCATCTTATAGGCCAATAGGCCTTCTGCCTTCATTATCAAAAGTATTTGAATGACTTTTGCTTAACAGAATTCAACCAGTACTGGACGTAAACAAAATTATACCATGTAACCAATTCGGATTTAGACAACGTCACTCCACAATACAGCAAGTCCACAGAGTGACACACAAAATCCTATCAGATCTAGACGACAAAAAATACTGTGTAAGTATTTATTTGGACATAGAGTGTCTGGCACGTCCGCTTTCTTAAAAATATTAAGACTATCCTCCCAAATGATCTTTGCGATATCATCACCTTGATAATCGTTACTTTTATGTAAGGTATAAAGACGAAACCTCTACATTAAGGCAGATAAAAGCTGGAGTTACACAGGGAAGCGTGCTTGGGTCATTAGTTTATACTTTAAATACATATGACATTCCAATCCCAGAAGACAATTCGACAATGGTGGCCACCTTTGCTGACGACTCTATTTTTATGTACTCCAACAAAAAGCTTGATGTGCCAACAGATAAGCTGCAAGCAATTTTGGACGAAACATGCACTTGGTTTGATTTATGGAAAATTAAAATAAACGAAATGAAAATATTGCAAATGATATATACTTTACGGACAGATTATCAGCCAAGACATGTAAAAATAAAACGTACTGACATTCCATTAAGCAACGTAGCCAAGTACGTGGGCATGCATATAGACAGTAAACTGACTTGGAAATATCATATCCGTAACAAGAAAGACCAAATTGTACTAAAATTCAAGCAGTTATATCCGTTCTTCAACAGGCAATCAAAACTTAATACTAATGGGAAATTACTGCTCTACACATCTGTAATTAAGTCTATATGGTCGTAAGGAATACAACTATGTGGTACTGTCAAGAAACCGAACGTTAATATTAGACAAAGACAACAATAGTTAATGCTGACTAGTACATAACAAATTATTACATACATAAAGACCTTGGTGTAAAAATGGTACATGACGAAATCAATAATGCAAGTAGAAGATACCATAACACCTTAGAGAAACTTTCCAACGTTGAAAGGATTGACATTACTTCAGACGAATTAATAAGACGTAGACGACTAAAAAGGAGCAGACCAGTAGACTTAACATAGCTGTTCTAATTTATGCATTTTCTTTATACAATATTATACCTTTATTAATATGTATGTGTTGGTCGGTTAGAGTTGTTGAGAGGAAAGTTGCGGTATCTTGCGAGAGTGGGGCAGCCGTAAGTAGTACTCAAAAAATAAATCAAGCCTTCCATAACAATTCGAAAATGTTCGTTTTTGTCAAATGTAAATTCCCTTATCAATGTTACAAAAAGTATTAGTGCGTTTTTTTTATTATTGTTATATTATAAGAATCAAATGTACTTCATCTATTGGGACTAAAAAAAAATTAAAAAAAAAAAAAAAAAAAAATAGCGCAAGATATTTAATGAGTATAATCCTAAGATATGTGTAAATTTTAATTTTAAAGTTCATGCTTTGTGTCTGTAGCCGCTAAGTAGTCTTTTATTTTTATATTGCATATCACTAACCCAAGTAGTAGAGCTAGTGTAGAAAAAAAAAATCCAACAATAACAAAAATTTAAATAAATAAAACGCGTTATACATACATCAATTTCATCAATAATTTTTGTAGTACTATAGTGTACAATTAATAACACATCTTCTTGGTTTCGTGTTTAAAAATCGAATGTTCTTTATTTAAAAAACAAAGTTTAACTTAAGCTAAGTATAAAGATTTATAGTGTTTCTATGAAAATGTGCTCTTAGTATTCTCGATGGCAATTGTCCCCGTTTTGCTAGTTGTCCCTTTTGTGCTAGCGAATTCATAGTCACGTTTTAAACAGAGAAGAACCAGCAAGAGCGAATAATTGAGAGGCAACAATTTGTTTACTCTCTTTGAACTGGTATCGAGAGAGGAAAGTCGGACCAAAAAAAGAAAGAAAAAAATAATCGTTATGAAATTTTGTTTAGTGCAGCGAACATGAATCACATGTGAATAATAGCTGAATTTGTGCGGCGCAAATCGCGCAATGTATTTCCCGTACCGCCAGAAGCATCAAGGAAAAATATTTTTCCTTCTTTTCTATTAATCGATGTTAATAACGCATCGTATACTCTTTTTAATCGATGTTCATGCGATTTTCATCTTGAGCTATAATTTGTAATAGTGTGTGTTAATCATAGGACGCTTATCTTAAGTATTCAATGTTTAAATTCGAGTTCACTATACTTGTAGGCATCAGCAGTCCAAAATCTTTAATACATTTACCCGAAAGAACTTCTACTACTTTGATCAATTCTAACAAAGCTTCGCTAAAAATATTGTCATCATATTGGACATCTGACATTATCTCTCTTCGTCGCTGAATCGGTATGTCTTCAGCCATATTTTCTTGATACTTATTTAAGAGAAATATAGAGTCGGTCACTTGACAATAATGGGAAACAAATACCGCAATGACTTCGCTAAACAGCGCATAGCTGATTCCAAAATTGTATTATTCCAATGGGAGTTATCTTCTAAAAGACCTATCTCTTTGCACGTTGCTTGATACGTATTATAAGTTACACCTTGTATAGTTATCAGCTGTTCGAAAGATGATGGACCTTTTACCATATGAAGTAACATTCTCAAATAAAAACATTCGCTGATTTTGGGATGAACTACATAAATTCTCCCCAGCGCATTGGTTTTTTTACTTCCGGAAACCATTCGACTGGACCTAATTGTTTTCTATGTTGCAGTCTTATTCCATGTATAAAAGTTTGGAACATTTTTGCGAAATTGTCTTTGTAGGCGTTCGGTTATGAATATAGAATGATAAAATCCTCCAGACTGCTTCCGAGCTACAAATGTAACGACCAGATTGATATTTCTCTACTTCATTTGGATATTGTATGCTATATGTAGATTGATTGGTACCTTTATTAATATATTTTGTAACATATTGTATTGATTTAATAGAACTACCCAACTCTTCGTTGATATGAGCGTCGAAATTTCTTAGAAGCAATGAGTTTTAGGGTACGATCCAGCGGTTGCCAATTTCGTGATTTTGCACAGTGGCAGTATCCCCACCCTCTTCTGACAGATGCCAACGATATATAGGGAATACGTTGCCATTGCTGGAATGCATTGGCACTGGAATGATTTCAGAAATTTTTTGGTACACAAGGGCCTTGTATCATTTGTTTTTTTGCAATTTCGTTCAGGGATCAATTTCTTTATTTGGTAACTCCGCCGAAATAACGCCATCAATTTGATCCGGTTTAATTTTTTCATTAGCCATACCAGCAGATGGACATGTGGCAAACCACATTTCTGCCATTCTACAATGTACATGTGGTATTATTGGGAGCGCCAATGGCCTCGATCCAGTCATCGACCCATTTTTTGGCTTCATCGTAAGAACAGAAGTTCTGGTTAGCCAGGACATGCGTCATCGATCTGAAGAGGTGGTAATCAGATGGAGCAATTTCTGAGCTATACTGCGGGTGGGGTAGGACTTCCCATTTGAGCGTTTCCAAGTAAGTTTTTCCGGCCTGTGCAACGTGTGGCCGAGCATTGTCATGTTGCAAAATTACTTTGTCGTGTCTTTCGGCGTATTTTGGTTGATTTCTTTTTTTGCTTGGGATTGTCATATTGGATCAACTTTTCATCGCCAGTAACAATACGATCTAAAAAACCCTTTCTTTTCTGTCGCTGAAGCAGTTGTTCACACGTGAAAAACGTCTTTCAACGTCTCTCTGCTTCAATTCATATGGGACCCACTTTCCTTGCTTTTGGATCATTTCCAATTGTTATAAACGATGGGAAATGGTTTGGCGTGTTACTCCCAATTATTTGGCAAGCTCTTCTTGCGTTTGACGTGTGTCTTCTTCGAGTAATGGCTTCAATTTGGCATCTTCAAACTTTTTCAGTTGACCGGGCCGCTCCTTGCCTTCCACATCAAAATCACCACTTTTAAACCATACAAACCATCTCTCGCACTATGAAATCGACAGAGCATACTCCGGATATGCTTCGGAAAGCAATCGATGGTCTACAGCTGCACTTTTTTTCAAATTAAAGAAGTAAACGAGAACTTCCCGCAAATGTTGTTTTGATGGTACAAAATTAGACATATTAAGAGCCAAAAATATATGTTGTTCACACTTCAAGCAAATGTTACATACTGGAAATTGAAGCTGTCAAATGTATTTTTAAAATTGAGTATAGAACAATCTTGCCAGATGCTTATGGCATGAGTAGCACCATCTCTTGGAAATCCCGCATTATTAAAAGTCTCATCCAATAGCTGGACCAAATATATGAGCATTATATATGAGAAATAGGAGTTTCCGCACTCTGTTCACAATAGCGGTTTTGAAAGACTGTATGTAGCTGTTATGGGAATGTAACAAATGTTGTAAAAGTCTTCCCAAACTTTTACCCATTGGTTGAGCGACACTGTTACTCCTTGCTGATGCTTGTGTTTCGGGATTTGATTTAAAATATATTTGTAGAAATTTGTGATTGTCGTTCCCATAGCAAGCTTCCTGCTAAATGATATACTTGGCCCTGTGTTTTAATTTTAGGCATGAAACCTCGCTCAACAGCCTGCGTACTCTTTATAGATGTTATTTGGAATGCATTGTTGTATCGGCGTATGTTGCGCATGAAAGTTTTTGATTTAGGATGATCACCCGTAAGAAATGAATATAGTTATTCAGGTGGAGGAAGAATTACATGAAATTTTATTATTCGCAGACAACCGACATTGTACATACAGAAATGATAGGATCATTCTTGTATTCAATAGAAAGATCGAAATTCATGGCAGAATTTCACTTGTTTGACAACAAATTAGAAGTTCGCATCGACAATTCTAGGGCTCTCTATGATCTGCGTCTATCCCTGCCATAACGAAGAAAAATTTCATTTTCGACAAAGGATTCTCTATTTCTACGCAAAGAATTCATTGATCTTCTATAGGACAGTTTGGTTTCCCTTTCTCCGTTAGTTTCATTATTCCGAAGTAATCGATGTCTGTGTGTGTTGGCGTGCTATAACCTATATTCAAACGACTTGGCATAATTGATGTTTCGATAAGAAAATTTGTACACTAACTGCCATTACAATAATAAGTTTTGTGTGCTAGAATTTTTCCCTATATTGCAAATAAACAAATGTTTCCTTTACCTCATAATATGGCTTAAATGACAATAATGTTTAGACTTAAATGGTAATAGTGATAACCATATTTTAATTCTAAAATCATATTTGAAGAAATTTTGCTGTGTAAAGAATGAGAATCTCCACAAGCTGAAGTAGTAGTAAATGCTTTTACCATAAATTATAACACTATGACAACTATGTACATTAATTAATTGCGAACATAATAAGACAATTCGCTCGCGAAACTACGCATTCTCATTTTTTTTTTTTTTTTTTTTTTTTTTTGTTTTGGAGTTTTGAGTCATTCTTTGGTCAATCAGGCATAACTTTCGAATCAATATTGACTCAATTCAAAATAAGACGAATTTGAAATCGGCCGCTTTTTGAAGCCTATTTTAGTTGAATTATCCCTTATGTAAAGTTGTTAAATTTAAAAAAGTACCGAGAAATGTAGTTTATTGTTTTCCACTGTAATTTGTATTTCAAGAATTATTAATTAATATTTCAGTTGTATATTTCAGTTGTGTTTTGGAAAAATTTGCATTTTACAAAACCGTCTTTGAAATATCAACAAAAAGGAATTAGCAGCAAACCGTCAAGCAATGCTGGAAATGCCAGACTCCTTCTCATATATTTGGGTAATTTTCGAAGATTCGAATGTGTTTGCAATTTAATTTGTTGATATGATAAAATAAAGTACAAATGTTATTAACAAATGTGTGATTTTTTCTATATGATTTAAAAATATGTAGAACATGATTAGTTTAACTAAAAGTTTTAATTGTAGTATTGGTGAAAGGTGGCATGTCTGCAATTTGTGTTCGTGCTTGTGAATGCAAGGAAACGAAAAGAAGAAAAGTAAAAAAACAAGCGAACAGAAAAAATGTAAGAATAATTATTTGATTATTTTTACACAAATGTAAATGATAAGCGTGATAATCATTTTGTGTTTGTTATAAGTGACATGTTTGCCAATCACACGAAACGTAAAAATCGGTCAGCTGTTCATCCAAACAAATTTTATTTATTATAAGAAACAAATGTACTTCATCTATTGGGAACTTAAAAAAAAATATATACAAGTATTAACTATGAAAACCGTATCAAAATGTGTTGCTTGGCTTAGAAGTAATCGGTATCACAAACTTCTTGAAATATTGGCTTTGCCTTATATTATGTAAAGATATATACGACTGCATGACCACACTACAATAGCAATAACACCAATCATTTTAGAAACTAGGACAATTATAACATCACAGACTAACAGTAGTTAGTCATCATCTTTTGATTTTCAGTTAGAGCCACCTGAAAAGTTTGTGAAGTGTCACCACCACCTTGCGGAGGAAATATGCCAAAAAATAGTTGCCATTACCAAAAAACAACCAGCTTATGACCCAGATATCACCTGAAATACTGGAACCTACTGCTTCAAAAATTATAACAAACGAACCGAACGATCAACAAGAAAAGAGAAATCCTCCACAAATAATGCTATTGGGAGAATGTTAATATCAGCAAATTCATAATACAATATGGCGAAAAAGGAACCAAAAAGAGAGTTTTCCACCATGATACTATATAACAACATATACAAAATTCATTCATCATGTCCTGAGGATTTTCAAAATGTGACAAGAAAAGCTAATCAGCATGAATCTTTTACATACACGAAAAAAAAAACAATTCAGACCGATAGAGGTCATGACGAATAACTTACATCAATACAATGATCCAAAAGCAATATCAAATCTGCAAAAAAAAAATTTAAAGTCTTACAGTTAATAAACTAAAATGGGACTGGCTCGTTCGCTCGGAGGTTAGTGCGCCGAGCTTACATCCTAGAGTCGTCGGTTCAATTCCCGATAGAAATTCACAAATCGAAGAACGTTACATTCTGTATTTTTTCACTCAAAATTTTACAATATACTAAATGTTTGCCCATCGCCGCTAAAGAAGTTTCACTTCAAAAATGCGCATGTAGTACCATTCACTTGATAATAGTGAAACCTCAGTAGGTATGAGTGAGTTACAGTATTTTAATAGGGATAGGGTACAAAAATTAAAATAGCATTGTGTAACACTAGACGTCTGCATGAAGGCGAAAAACCAAATAATTCGAATGCTTTAATTTTTTGCAAAGTTCTGATTTGCACTTTGAATCAGAATCTTTTGTTTTTAGAGATGAGTGGCGCACAATTTGTGCGACGAATTAAAATTTGAGCCAGGTACCAAAAAAGAACCTCCGGCCACTGTTGCCTAGAGTTAAGTGCTTTAGACTACTACCCCGGAAACCACAGGACCGAGCCTCAGTGGCGTCGAAGTGATCGTGCGCTTTTTCTATCTTCCTAATTTTTCCCGTCATTCTGCAAACTCCTTATTTCTAGCTATTAAAGACAACTCAACTCAACAATCTAGTAGTAGAAATAGGAATGACATAGAGTCAATGCTTCAAACTCTCAAGCAAACTCTTAATCAGTTTATGACTGCAATGCAGAGCATGATTCAGGATTTGATTAGGAATCAATCCTTGTTTATGCAAACCGTCTTATACAAACCATAATGTTGAAACTAAAAATTTGTGATTGGAACGCTAACGGTCTTACCAAGCATAAGCTGGAAGTACAAAATTTTCTATTATCAAATAATATTGACATTATATCTGAAATTTGGCGCTTGGAGTCACAGCAATTTTGATAAAAAGAATATTAAAACATTTTTAAGTAGAGGAGGTTGGGGAAGAATATCTCCAGTCTACTTAAGGACAGCTTCAAGAATATTCTACCAATATGATTTTTGCAGTTGTGTTCTGTCCGCCATTTCAAAGTAAAACCGAACAAAAAAAAAAAAAAAGCTAGGACCGAAGTTATAGCTGCAGGTGATTATTGTATTATCGAGGGGCTTAAATCGTAATGACTTAACAGCGACTTCATTGCTAGAACTGTCCTTCGATCATTCTCCGACTATCATCAAAAAGAAAAAAGAGATAAGAAGGCTATGGCAACTGCACCGTTCCACAAATCTAAAAAAGCTTGTGGAAGCCTGCACAGCGAAATTACAATCCGCGCTTAAAAAAGAAAACGATAGGCATATTAACGATGTCCTTACTAATCTTACGCGTACTGAAGAAACAGAGTATTCATTATGGAAAATCATTAAAAGCGTAAATCGCCCTATTCTGTAAGAGTCATCAATTGAACTTGGTAATGGTATTGCACTACACTTTTCCTTGTTGAAACCATAGCTCATCGACATCGATATTTTCCAATTCCTGCCACAAAAGTCTCGATGGCGTTCACCATTGACAGTCATGATGTGACCTTCTGCATTTTCGTAAAATAGAGCACCATTCACTTCACCACGTCATCACACAGTGACTCGAGCTGAATACTATAGTTTGCGTACGACGACGTGTGGATCTTCCGTTCCAAAAATTCTGGAATTTTGTTTGTTTATGTAGCCGCCGCGGTATGGTGTTCATTTCTTCCACATTTTTTACGCAATTTTCCCAATGTTTTGGACATAAAAGACCATTCAAAATAAATGGCCCCCACATGGCTAATAATAACATAGTTTGAAGCTTACTTAAGTTTAGTTTTTGAAGTGAAACTTCTTTAGCGAGGTGTAAGTCCAAAGAAAAGTTCACAGTTTTCAAGTGTTTGATGTGGTGGGGAGACGATGATGGGGGATACACATTGCACATTGGCTTGTTCTTTTGTAGCGTTGAGTATTACTACAATTATTACTACAGTCTGATTTTCACTCTTCTCTTTATTCGTATATGCTCATGAAGTGACCGACTTTCAATTATGCATTCTATTTGTGTGCCCTACATGGCGCCGATCTCGCAATATTAATTTGTGTGCATGTCGCTGAGACTTTGCTGATTTATATGTCATATAAATTAGTACATTATTTGACCCAATTATTGAAATTATTAATTACAATATGCTTTCAAAAATAAAATTTCTGGTATAAATATCTAAGTTGTTCGATTCAAACAGGCTTTCAAAAACATAAGTTGTAATGAAATAGCCTTGCTTGAAAAAGGTAGGCTACAAGTTTGCAGTTGCGAACATAATACTACTTGCATTGTTCACAAACAAGGAGCGGACTCAATTTATTGTTGCGTATGAAAAGCTTTGAAAGAAAAAAATAAGAAAACTCTCTTCGTAAGTTATTTGTCTAGTCTATATACGAGGTCGGTGCATTACCCGTACCCTTAATGAACCGCCCTCGTAGTTGTGTTTTGTGGCCTTAGCACACCATGATCACTAATTGCATATGATTTAGTGATATACAAGGTGTGTGTTAAAAGTTTCCGAACTTTTCTGGCAGGGCATTTTCTGGTGCCGCCATCTTTGTGTG
>JBANCV010001560.1:0-14118 GCA_037040105.1 Amiota albilabris
ACAAAAGACCATGGTTGCTGATCCAACCAAATCTAAGGAGTATTTTGCTCAATCATCTTAAGCAACCAACTAACCCCTAGTATCGTCGAATATAACGTTAACTCCTCTTCTAAGACAGTTATGGTAATGGATGTGGAGACATTTAAATTTCTTTATATCTGCTGTCTCTGAGAAAGGCGCGCAACACATTATTTGAATATTATTAAAATTACACATTACAAAGAAAAAAAAAAAGAAATGGAATACTTCCACAACTCTCACATACACTCGCATGTAATTAAAAGAGGCCCTCTTGATATATATTATATATTATTAGCACATTCGAAGGGTACCTGCAATACAAACCCCCTACTCAAAATCTTGTTCTAATTAGAGAAACTTTTTTGTTTTTTGTGTTACCATCTTCATTCAAATTCATCATCCATATAAATTTCAAAATCCTAGAATTACTGTATCGCATAGCCACCATACAAAAAACCTTTTGTATGGGATCTCTGAAGAGATTAAATCATTTTTGGAACAGTCGAAGATATCCTTCTTTCTATTTTCTATGCAAATTTACTATATACATATATCACTTTTTCAGCTAATGAGTAAAAGGATATTTTTATTTAAAAACTTTCCTTAAGATAAATTAAATTAGTCATATGGAAAATTACATTGATGCTAGAAAGCAAATTGAGCTATTAAACAAGTTTATGGTATAGTGTTACATTTTAAAAGGTAAGTCTAAAGAGTGATAGATTTATAGCTAGTTCGTTAGTATGGTTTTCCAGTTTTAGGTAGTTTACGTGAAAATGACGATTTTTTCTTTCACTGCTAGAATGTAGAATTGAGTTTTTAACATAATAAGGAGCGACAAGCCTTCTTGGTAATATTGACTCAAACCTTTGTAGGATCTGAACATTTGATTCGAGTGCAGTGCCCCAAATTTGGATTTCATAAGTCCACACCGGTTTGGCTTTATAATTGCCTTGTTAATAACCAATTTGGACTCAAAGAGATGTTTGGAATGAGTGCTTAATAACTAGTTTAACCGTAATGCCCTCATAGTTATTTGTTTTCGATTTGAGGTGATGTGCTTTTTCCATGTGAGTCTTCTATCAAGTTTCGACCAAAGTAGTTGAAAACATTGTAGAAAGGTATAACAAGACATATGTTATTCAATCGATGTAACCTATTATATAATAGGGTCTTCAGTTAATGAATTCGAATCTTGCACTTTAATTTCTCCATAATCTTCACTTATTAATTAAGTTAGAGAGAACGTGGAATACAAATTCATAATGAACTCAGATAAGGGGATAGTCGGGAACTAGTCACCTCTTCATTGCGGCCTCATTTGGGTCTATTGTAACAATGATATGATCTTTGAAAGGTTTAAGTGTTGTAAATTACATTGGGAGTTGGGGTGTTTCAGCAGTCTATCTTTGTAACGTCTGCTAAAGCAATTGATTTGCACAAATATCGTTGGCATTCTCATGTCGCGATGCAAGGTAGACTCTTTGAGGAGCCATGGTGCACCAATCGCAGAGCTTTATTTTGCATTGCTTGTATTTTCCTGATATTATATTACCATATAGCCAGACGGGTGCTACTACTTGTCTGTATATAACCAGTTTGTTGTTGACCCGAAGTTTAATTTTTTCGCATAGAAGCCAGTCTCTTTTTTCTAATACTCGTATAGAGTAGAAGATATCGAAAGTACACAATATTAAAAACCCACGAAATATTATACATATGTATTTTGTTTTGCCTTTAAAATTTGATAAATACGTCTAAAAACTTTTAAAGAAATCCAAACATTCAATCTTGTCCAATCGCAGTAATAAAATTTTCTGAAATTTTGTAAAGAAGCCAGAATATTTAATATGAATTTATCAATTCTTTCCAAAAATTTCAAAAATTATTGGACAAATTTGCGAAATACTCGTGTATAGATACAGCCATAGTAAAAATTATTTACAGAAAACTAAAGCATCACCCGGCATCAATCACTGCCTACAGCCTGGTTGGGCTGGATTCCATCATTTTGTGGGCAAATACATTAGTCAAGTTTGATCAAATTTTTTTTACTTCATCAATAGTGTCCCAGCGTTTTCTTTCTTTATTCATAGAATGATATGCTAAATCAAAACATTACTGTTCAACCTCCGAGTCGGAGGACTGGCTGCACTATGAAAGCTGCATAAAGTGTCTTCCAAATGATCTTTTTGTTCATAACACATTATGCCAAAAATATGCAGTCATCTTAATGTACTTCAGAGCAAATCTGGGGAGTTTTGCTTTGTTTGTTTGTAGGAGTATCTATTTCTACTACTTTACGCCCGACATATGTTTTAATATTAACCTGTTTTAACCATTTACCATTCTTAAATTTGCTCACAATCTCAGCTAGAGATTCAACGGATAATTTCTTACTTTTTACCATTTTATCAATAAGTTTCTAAAATTAAATTAACTCTTCATTGTATCAGGTTATGACTGTAACAAACGACTCTACTCTGCTTTCGTAGAGCAAATCAAAAAATTTAAATTTGTGTAAATAATTTTCACTATGGCTGTATATGTATGTATGTATTTTTTGATAATCAAGATGTGGTCTTGTTTACTACGAGCATTTTACAATATTTTAATACACTTTCTGAAAAGTATAAAAATAGTTTATAGGATTAAATGAAAAATGCCAACCAAAAATTAAATACTTATAATAAATAAAATGAGTACATAGATCAAAACATATAGCGAAATTGTTATGCAAAACCAGAAAAAACAACAACAGCAATTGGTAATAATGATGTAGATGATTTACATTTTGAGCCGTTGAGTGAGTGGATAGAAGAGTATCTTTGTAGTGATCTATGCGTGGGTTACATACGACATACGACAAACGATAACGACAACGTCCAATGAATTATACGTAGCATGGGCGTTCCGAGTAGGAAACTGGAGAGCAGCTACATTCCCAGACCCTAAACTGCGGTCACTCGGACCGACGAATAAAGTAGTAAATGTTAAAAGTTGAGTTATTCATCGAGAGGAAGTATACTGATATGGCTCCCCTTGGCCAAAAGTTGGATAAGCCAATGGGTATTCTATTTTTCTTTTATTATTCGCCATAAAGTGATTTTAAAACAGAATGAGAAAGTGAATGAATGAGTGAGTTTATGAAGAATATGATGAACGATGTTAATTGTGTTAAGCAGCAGTTCTTAATCTTATGAAGTCTGTGAAAACCCTCTTGAAGGAATTTTTTTTCTCAGTTCCCATCCCAGATCTTTGAATTTTATGTCTTTGTTTAAAACTGAATTTCTGACTCAATAATCTTATTAATGTAAGAGTTCTATTGTACTTTTTTCAATAAAAATGTAAATTGAGGACAAACAAATTGCTGATGTCAAATTATTGTCTAGGATTTGTATTGAATATGATGAAACTTTTTAAAAACAACCAACCGGCAAAGACCCTTTTTAAATTTTTTATATTTTTTGTTATATGTAATAAATATTGAGATCTACAAGAAATGCTTAAAACATTGAAAAGTTATTACATTAAACCTATTATTATGGACCTCTTATAAGGGCCTTGCATTGCATTCGTAGGATTCTGCGGACCACACTCTAAGAATCAAATGCTATTGTAAAACAAAACAAATCAAAGCTGATCTGCGTCGTGGTCGCAACTGTCTCATTAGTTATTAAGTAATAATAAATTTGGTTAGCAGAAAATGAAAAACTTAAAACCCACATATGCTTATAGTAAAATAATTGAGAATGTTGATTATCAAGAAAATGAAAATGACAAGAAACAAATCGAAAAAAGCAATGCAAAATGAAATGAATTTGAAATGCTTTCGTTGCAAATTTCTCGAAATTCAAATAAACAGTGCAAATGCTTGGTGATCTTAGTAGAGACAATGTTAATAATGTTGATGATGATGATGAATAATGAAGAATTGAGGAATTATTAAAATAACAATATATGGTCAAGTGGACCCCACAAACATTTCAAAGCTGAAATGATCTTTAAAGTCTCAACAAAATACATATGCAAAAATTATCACATTGCATTTACTTATTTTCTTTTCTGGCGAGCAAAAGATCAACCAAAAATCCATTTAAAGAGATTTAAGCGAACTGCACATATGACACTGGCGGTTTAAGCTTTTAGAGACTAGGGCGACAAGACTAAATGAGGCCCAATGTTTGTACGTAAATTTGTGAACTTTGTTATAATGAATTCAAATGAAGGCAAGAGAACGACTTTTCTTGAAAAGCTAGAGAGACTGACGTTAATTTTTTAATTTTAGAATTCAGTTGTGGCTTTGAGATCTTCTTCCCAACGCTTCCTTTCCCTCGGTGTGGGCTAACAATTTATCTGGGAAAAGCTCAAATTATTTAAGTCACTTAATTATAATATTTAAAACAACTGGTTAGTTAGAAATTCTTTAAAATTTAAATTTTTATTTACAAAAAAATGACTGTTTAATACTCGAATCTTAAAACTTTCAAATTGATATCTCCGAAATTCTGCAAATCATTGGCACTGGTGGTTTTCTATGTATTATAAACGAAGTTTGAAACGAAAATATTTTCATAGGGAACGTTTGATAGTTGACTTGCGGTCAGAAAGTTTTGGAATTTTTCCATACACTTATCAGACCAGCATAATATGTACTGGCAAATTTTGCAATTTTATTTAAATAATCATGGTTCAAACTTATCGTGCGTAACTTCCATTTTAATGTTTGGTTTTGGATTGGAGAAAACCCAGGGAGCTGAGATATAGGGGCTCTACATCCATTCAAAGTCACTGTCCTTCTTGGCTCCAGTTATTTGTTAAAATAGTCCCAAATTGGAATTCCCGATTGCACTTCATTCGAGTTACTTGTGGCACAAAATTAAATAACCATGAACTGTCAGCTACTATGACCATTTTTCAATCTCAAAAAGAGTATTCTTTCGTTTCACAATAGTTTTCGAGTGACAGATATCCGAAAAAACGGACATAAAAAGATCAATTCTTCGTCTCTTCGCTTTGGCCAAATTTAACCGGTCTTACGTTCTTACTTTAATATTTGTAAAATACCTTTTTTAAACTTTAATATACCGATTATACTTAGTAACAAGCTTTTAAGAACAGACGCTAAAGATACTCATGAGTGCAGTTGAATTTATTCAAAGCAAAGACCAGCAAAATCCCCCAGTGCATTGCCACACCCGCACTTGAATGCTTTTTTAACAACACTAAATACAATAATATGTTAATTACTTTTTAACGATTTCTCTGCAAAATTTTATTATTGTTATTTCCTTAATTTTTGTGAAATATCAAAATCAACATTTGAAAGGCAAAGTAATAAAGAATTTTAAAAATTTAAAAAAAAAAAAATTATAATAATTGCGATAAATCAGAAAATTTAAATGTTGAAATGAGAAAGCAATTTGTTTAACGATACAATTAACAGAGAAACATTTTTTAGTGTCCATGGGTTGACTAACAGCAACTCAAATTTATAAAATTTATAAATTTTTTATATTCGTAATACTTTAATAATAATACTCAAAGTATCAAATTTATGTGTACGGTGATCCAAACAGATGACTCAAAAAACCTGAATCCACATTCATATATCAGTATACTATACTTTTTATAAAATTCTATTCTAATACTTTATTCAAAGTACGGATATCAAAGTTGAGACATTCATTCCAACGCTTTTCCACTACATATTTTGATGTCTTTTTTGTGGAAAGCCTAAACTCTTCCCCTGGAGATTGTTGTTAAGATCTAGGAACAGGTACTAGTAGCTGGTATCCAAAACAGGAGTATTTAGAAGGTGGGAAGTTATTCGGACTGCAATTCGTGTACTGTGATTAAGCGCAGCACCCATTTTAAATACATCTTACAATATGCAGAGAGAATATGTGTGTCAGGCTCCTTTCCGACGGGACGAGTTCACCCAGAGCGCTTTTAGCTTCAGTTTTTGCTTTTGACCATAGATAGCAGAGGATCCTACTGAGCGCCTTTCCCGATAAAATGGTAAACACATTATTTTTATGGACAAATGTCAATGCATCTATAAGAATAAATTGATTTCAAACGATATTGCACATTTTTTATGTTTCCTGAACAGCATATAGCTTAGCATTATCGGTGATTATCATAATGAAATGCCAGGCCATTGCTTTGCTTCGAGAAAAAATGTACAAACTACACCGATCAAGCAGCCGAGGCCTTCGTTGGAATAAATGCAAATGGAACTACTGTGCGTCAAAGCCAAAAGTCAATGACGAACTATGCGTTGTCATTAAGTCTAGGAAAGAATCCGATATGATTCCATATGTTAAAGTAATCACATTGAAAGTACACCCTGTGGATTTGGTAGCCGTAGCTGTTTCGAGGAGATCACGAACAAGATATCGTGAGGGAAAATGTGAACATAATCGCCAATGAAGCAGTAATAGACGAGGCGATCTATCTCGAGCATACGACTAACTCAAACCTAAAAAGAAAGCAATCAGATCAACCAATTCTGAATTACGAGTATACTTAATTTGTAATTTATATAGGCACAGTGGTCTTATACAATTGTCATCTGGAACATAGCAGAGAAGTCAGCTCTGGAAAGAATTAGGCTAAATATTTAATATGAAGATTGTCACTGCGTCAAATTTGATGAAGTCATCATTAATTATTGGATTATACCCATATTACATAGATTTCATAGACACATAAATTTGAAGAAGATGTAATACTCATCACAGATCCTCTAGAAAAAGTTTTTTGTATGGGAGCTATGCGTTGCAGTAATCCCAGGATTTTGAAATTTACATGTTTGATGAATATGGATCAGAAATGTCAATGTCATGAACATCATGAGTAGGGGGTTTGTATGGGAGGTAAACCCTAGTGGTTCGATTCGGCTGTTTCCGACAAATGTGCTTCATATGGTAAAAAGAAGTTGGCATATATACAGACGTATAGACGGACATGGCAAGATCAATTCGTCTAGTTCACTACGTGGAGAGTATAATTGACGTTATTGTAATTATATTATTTGCATTACTAATGATCGCTTATGTCTGGGATATCTGGGTCTTTTATTCTGCTGTCTGCTGTTCATTTATTTATTTAACATTTTACTTATTTCTCGTTAAACATTTAATATTCAACATTCCCGCGGTGTGTAGTATGCATCGCCATTAGCGATGTGGAGCAATGATAACGCCCTTTAAACCCCTTAGTACCTGCTTTAACATCATCATCATCAGTACAGTTGCAAGTGCAACTCCATACCATGTGTGTTAAACGCTTACGTGGACTTCAGATTTTGGGCGGAAACTTTAATAATTCAACTTTCGAAATGTGCTTGCACTCCTTTGTTTTGCTTCTGTCTTCCCGTATGCTCACTATTACCATGAAGGCGTAAACTTTTGGGAATGTTAAGTGTTTATTTTTATTGTTATGCGAGGGTTATTTTCAAAGTAAGAACTCTTTTATCTTGGCTTGACAATAGATACTCGCTTGAAACATAGTGACATACTTAGTATGTAGTCTTTATGTCATCATAATGTTCGGATTTGTCGTAACTGGACTATCATCCTTCAATTTTAAATATCTTTTTGTGTAAGAAACACAACCTTAACTGGTGTAGCTATGAGAGCTAACATATAACAACTTGTGACGGACATCTTCGACTAAGGCTTTATCAATTCAATACTCAATACTCATACTGGTATACATTTTTTTTGTTTGAATTCATAACGTAATAATAAATTTAAGAGATGTTTAGGGATGATGGGCTTTTAAGAATTGAGATGGGACTTGGCAACCAAAGAGGGAGACCGTAATGCTCCCCAAGTGTTGGTAGGGGTCCAGAAGCTGGTCTAGAAGGACGGACTGATATATATATTTGTATAGTTTCTTTTAAAACAAAATTTTCTTTTCTAAAAATGAAAAAAAGGAGTAGTTGGATCGTTTTAAATTATAACAAATGAAAGAGTCATCGAAGAGCCCTTATATTATTGGTAATTCGGAAAGGTGTTTGTTATGTTTGCGTGCCATTGCTTAGTAATTCTCCTACAGCATCGTATCAAAAACAAGAAAAAAAAAACTGCTATAAGCTAAGCTTTCATTTAGCCAATAATCTATTTATTCTTCTTCTATTGTATATGAATTCTTGTACTAAAATGTAACCCTTTAATTCTCTCGGTGGTTCGATCGATTCAATGCAATGATCACAATACATAAACAAGTCTTTCACAAAAGATTCTATATTAATTTGGGCTTGTGTTTCGCAGTATTCCAGAATAGGATGCAGATATTTGGAGCTTTATACGTATAATGTCTATATTTTCCAATAGTCTAGAATAGGATAGACTAGTCTTCCATATTTGAACATTTTTATGGTGTCATATATTCCAGGCAAGCATCGAACTAAAGTGATTAAACATTTCACGTTAGTGTTAGGTAAATATTGTATATTGAACACTATGACATCTATATGTACCATAGTGGTTTTAATAGAGATACAGAGAGAGAGAGAGAGAGAGATCATAACGGGTATTATGTATATAAGTATCTACTTCATATGTATATAGATTTCTTGTTGTTCCTACTGTAGAAATGTTAAACGCTTTTAAATGATCAAGTCACGTTTTTGTGGCACGAGTCGTAGATTCACACATATTCGTATATACTATTATCTCGGATATACAGTGATTAGATGAACAATTCATATGAGTGAAACGTAATAAATATGCAAATTTGATCTTAAATTGTCTTAGAAACCAAGATGAAGTGTTTTTTTTTTTTCTTTTCCCGGCTTCTCGCTCATTCACGTGATTTGAATAAACCCAAGAAAAACTTTTTCAGATTACGATTACTCGCGGTTTTTGGAAATAACATGGGGATAGGGTAAATATAGCTTGTATGAAAATAAAAGTTACATTATCGTAAACACATCATTGTATGTATTACATAATCTATAATGTATGTACATAGTAGTAATACTTATGTCATTGGATCACTTGTCTCAATATGTACGGTGTGTATAAGATCGTGTGTATATTTTTATGGACTTTTTCTCTTTTATTTATTAATTTATTTATTTACGAGTATGGTATATAGGTACATAGTACATTGCATGAATTACTTTCAATCAATTTCAATTTGTCGAGTTTGTGCGAAATCTCAAACTTTGATGACTAGAAATTTATAACACATGATGAAGAAGTCAACGAGGCCGAGGCCATGTCGATATAGGCAGAGGCCTATGGAGAGTATATTGTGTATCTTATTCAGAGCATGTTCAATATTAATTTGTCAATAAATTGTTCTACTTTCAATATTTTTACAATAATTTTTTAACAAATTTATGAATAACTTGAACTTAATAAAGATAATTTAATAAAAATTCTACTTGTACAATATTTTAGTTATCATATATTATATACTATGGGGATCTCGTGATTATTCTTAAGGCTTTGTACTAAAGTCGATGCAATTTTTAGATGTGACGTTTCTAGGTATAGCAGTTCTCGCACATATATGTATATAGGTATATACTGTGAGTCCATATTGGTTTCTGCATGGCTATGTTTAGGAGCACTTTGTATTCTAAAGGTAAAGCTAATTTCAATTAAGCATCCACTGCATAATATTTATTTTAAGGATAATGATAATTGCATTTTTTTATCGATATGGTTCTGACATATGAGTCTTCTTACTAAGTGAATACCAATATATGTTATATCATTTTGCTTGGGTATATTCTGGTTGTTCATTTTAATAACAGGACAAGTGTCGGTTTCGTTTACCCTTATCTTGAAAATTTTAAGACAATCTTCTACGGAATTTATGGGATTTTGAAGAATAGTTGTTACCATTTTTGGGTTTGTGGCAAAAGTTGGTACGTGAGTAACATGTATAGAATTCTACATATATATTCAGGGCTGGGTGAGAAAATAGAGAAATAGTTTTGCAGCAAGAGATCCACAATATCAGCCAGTAGTCTAGTTATTTAATTTATTAAGCCGCAATTTCGCCAAGAATGTAACATACACGTATTATTATTTGTTGCATATTATACTAATTGGGTATCGAAATTGAACCTCGTATACAATATAACCCGTTTTTGAAATATTTATTTGAAATTTAAAAGAGATAATCTTGTTTTGTACTTAATGCAAATATAATAATAATATGTATATGTTTATTTCTTGGAAATGAAAAATTCCACAATTATTGAATTGGGTAATCCCCCTATGCTTATATAAAAATCTCTTAAACATACGTGTATATCATACATATGTGGTTTAATTAATAATCACCATTCAGGTTTTGTTTTTTGACGAACGCGGTGTAATTCATGTCAATTTTTTTTTTTTTTTGTTGGGGAAACAAACAGTTATTAGCAATTGATATATGTACTGCCTTATCGCACGTATGTAGTACATATAATGTTTCCCCATTTAGCAAGACACAGATCATCAAATTAATGAATTTTACTAGGAATTGCTTCCCCAATCAGCATATTCACCAGAATCAATGATTTTGTATTGCTAAGGGTTATTTTGTATTTCTATTTTATTTATAAACAAAGAGCATCAGTAGCAGCTCAGATGTATGGATATTTTAAGAACCATAAAATATTAAAGAAGGAATGGTTACATACAATGCTGAGCAAAACAAGAGCAATAAATTTAGTCATACCAAAATTTCCGATATATTTTATTTTGGTTTCAGGAAAATTGTACTACAAGAATATTAATATTACATACATTCATATGTATCTTATCTGAATAGTATTCCATTAATTAATACCTTTGATTAAAAAAAGAAAAATTAGACCAAACTGTATTTCAACACGTGCAAAACAAAAGCAAGAAATCAGTATTTCTTATAACAGTTATACTTCCGAGTGGAATGTAGAAATATTATTCCATTATCTTTTCATAATTTAAAATAGATTTTTCTTGCTATGAAAACGTAGACCGTAATACCTCGTATGCCAAAGGGAAATTCCCTATAGATTTCAATAAGTTGATTTTTTTAAGTTTTGTTAGATCAGAGTTTAGATGAACTGTAGAGATATTTGTATAAAACAATTTTATTTAGCGTCAAAATGAAAAATTCATTCCATTTACTTCGAAGTAATACACATAACTTTTCCATATTACTTTATTTTATTTCTTCGTTTGTTGTTCTGTATCTTTTTACATCGTTTTCAAACTTTCCTCTCATTAATATACAATTTATAAGTTGTTTCAATTTCACTAGGTGGGTAAACAAATTTGTCCTATATATTTTAGAAATAAGTCTGTATGGGAGTCAAAAATGTTGCTAATACGCAGCGTGGAACATATCAACCAGTTGGTTGTTTCAGCATGCCAATGACACAAAACTTACATCTATTCCAATTAAAGACTACCTAAATGACAATGGGGTTCAGGTCCTTAATTAGGTTTCTTAAGTCTTGATCTGAATTTTATTGAAAACCTCTTTGGCTATCTTTTTCTTGAAAAGTAAGATTTGTTTTAAGCTACAATAAAAATAAAATGGAGTATAATTCCTTAAGTCACTCAGATATCGAAAGGTTGTAAGAAATACAGGTAAAAATATCAAAGTATAGATTTCTTGCTTTTGTTTTGCATAGCACTGTTCATATGGTAATAATAATGAGGGCCCTGGGTAAAAAGAAATGTGGAAGACCCTAAACACAAATAAATTATTTTGACGTTGGATACTATAAAGGTTGGGTTAGTTTAGACAGGCACCTCTTGAGTTCAATCCCCATTTTGATGTCTGATTATAGTGGTAGGGGGAGGAGAGAGTTGGAGTGGGAGACGGAGTTTTGGGATAAGGCATTAGTGTAATCGAAAGATAGGGTATTCTTACTTGATCTCAGGTGTTATCCTCATCATTTTAAATCATAAGGACGACACCAAAAACGGAACCAGATACCCTCGAAGAACGGTTCCCTGAGAAGGCGGAATCATCAACAATGAAGAGCAGAGCAGTCGCATAGGAGTTGTTAAATACTCTCCGGTTCTTCCTCATCTTGACAGCTACATTTTGTACTGTCCCGTTAGCCTCCTTTCATCATTCGAATCCGTTTCAGTTGGTAACAAGGCCAGAATATCCCAGCAAGAGCATTCATTCGTCCACATTATGCATCATGCTACGTCTCTGAATATCAGCAACTACTAAAGAAACAGGCAGTGCCGATCCCCGTCTAGCACACTCGTAACCCTACTTCTCGCAGAATGGTGCTGTGCCCTGCAACAAATGGCTTAAGAAGATTCAGATCCCGGAGTCTGACTGCGCTTCTTGTAGCTGTGTGCTTGAGATAAATGCCCACAGGTGCTATGGGAACAACACAATTTCTGAGAAATCTGAAATATGAATCAGCATATTTCCGGGCTTTTTTTCCGTTTTGTTGGTAGCTTGCATTTTAAGTTCCCTTTTGCTTGCCCGTATAAAAACGAGAGTATGTACGTAATCATATACATATGAATTTAAATATTACATATATAAAAGAATTAGATAATTACTTACATACGAGTATATCGGAATTAGTCATATAATATATGTACTGGGCGACAAGTATATACGAGTATATAGGAGAGTATTGTGTTGATAAGTGAGTTTCAAAGAACATACTACATATGCATACTACATATTGTATGTATGTGTATATTGTATTTATTATGAGCTCGTGTATTTCTACTTATTTCATTATTTATGTACTGTATGTATGTAGGTATTTATGGACAAAGGCAATGAATGATTTTTAAATAAACTACTATGTGATGTATCTAAATTTAAAAGAACACTGAATAGAATAGAAAATTGAAAATGAAAGAAAGAAAGAAAGAACAAAAATACAATAATTGAACGAACTTAATTGAATAACATTTGTCGTCGGCGACTTTGTCGCTTCAGTAATCATTTGTTGCTGTTTTCTCTTGTCAACTGCCACAATCTTGACATTGAAGGGTGTCGCGGCACGCGCATTGAAATTATCGATAAGGAAAATCATTATGCAGCATCAACATCATCATCATCACCCGCAGCATTAACCAATCTTGCTCTTTTACTCTCTTTTCTACATTACAATAGATTGTACAATATACATATACTCTCACTACTATCTTATAAGTATGCAGTTTCAATGGCACTCTCAATTATCGCGGTCAAGTTTAAATGAAGTAAAGCAACAGCAGCAGTAAAAGCAACAGTATCTGAAGAAGAAATTACGCAAAAATATAGGAGAGAAGGGTCTGCCACGAGTACAGTGGACCATTCAATATATGTATGTATGTACGAGGGTCATTTCCAAAATAAAAATTGGTTTAAGTTTTTTTATTAAAGATTATTAGATTATGTCCATATATATAATCTAGTCAATCTGAATGCTGGTTGCATTGTCAACAACACCGGATAGTTGTTCCGGATAGTTGTTCCAATCCATCCATCCATCTTCACTCATCCATGAATTAGCCACAGCTCCAATCACTACCAATTCATATTTACTCAGTGGGCACACGAGTCCTCTCTGCCACACATATTTGACAAATGATTTCACCTACAGAGTATCGAAAATACCCACTTTCCTAATTACAATCCCTTAGTATATATATAAATAATTTCAAAAGTCAAAAGTTAATGTAGAATAGATTGTAATTAATAATTTCATAAAATCGAATTCCAAGAAGTTAGTTCTCCAATATTAATAATTAGGCATATATTATTATTACCTATATAAAGATAAATGTACATTTTTGTATGTTCATGACCTCAAAACTGGAAAACTACTTTACCGATTGCTCTGAAATTTGGACACAACGTTGCATTCGATTAGGATGGTGGTGTAGGATATTTATTATGATTTATATACTTACTAAGTGTAACCTAATATTGATAAAAATAAATTTTAATGCTGTATAAAGTGTCATCTGTGGAATTTTACGCCATCTGTTGTTTAACGCATTATGTGTGTGTTTAAAAATTAAAGCATACTTTTATAACAAAACATATACAAGTTGTGTGTCAAAAGTTTCCGAACTTTTCAAAAAGAAAAAAAACTACAAAATAGTTTGGAATGAAACTTTG
>JBANCV010001562.1:0-12660 GCA_037040105.1 Amiota albilabris
ACTCACACAAAGATGGCGGCACCAGAAAATGCCCTGCCAGAAAAGTTCGGAAACTTTTAACACACACCTTGTATGTGGTTCATTACAAAACATAAGCTTATGAGCCCCCACCAATCAGGTTTTAAACAACAACATAGCACACTTGACTCACTCTTGCTTATCCACCATTATGCAATGGATGCCCTTTGAAGTAAGAATCACGTTACCATATTGGCTACTGATTTTGAAAGAGCATTTGATCGTATTAGAGTTCATATAGTATCACAGCAGCTCTCACACTTGGATGTGGGTCGCAAGATCTTCAAGGCCTTTATGACCAAGAGTTTCTTTCGTGTCAGAGTCAACAACACCCTATCAGATTTCAGGACACTTCACAACGCAATCCCACACGATTTTTACCCCTTTGGAATTAGTTGTATATTGACGGATCAAAGACGTGCACTGCCACAACGTTTACTGTGGTCGAAGAAGTCGGTTCCGTTATTTCAAAAGGCATGCTTTTCTTTTGCTTCAGCTGAAAGGATAACCATCCTTAAGGCTATTAAGTTTGCCCTTGATCATAAATGTAAACACATCATATGCAGCGCCAGCTTATCCACATTACGCGAGTTACGGAACTTTTACAACAATAATTTGCTATGTGAAATCCGTTACCACCACATTCAACACCAAAACAAAATAAGGCTCCTCTGGGTACCTGGACACATTGGTATCTCTGTGATCGAGCACGCTGACAACGCTGCAAAGTTGGCAGCTCAATCTCCTTGTATTACCACCATACCTAGAGTACCGAAGGATATCTAGCGGAACATACGTGACATAATCAAGTACTCAGAGATTGAGGAATGGCGTTCCTTCAACCATTGGTATAAATGGTCCAACCCCAATAAGGTAGTAATGCGATACCTATCTTCGTATGACCGTAGGCACTGCAAAATTTTAACTCGTCGTAGAACAGGGCACATCGACCTAACGCACAAGCACCTTCTCAAAGGGGACAGTAAGCCAAACTGCCTGTACTTGTGGAGGTAACTTATCCATAAAACATTTGCTCGACGACTGCACATACTTTCACCCGATAAGAGCGGATATATTTGGTCAATCTTATCCGTCTTTCGCAATCACTAACCCCACAACGGATAATACAATTAAAATATTGGAGTTCTTAAGGAAAGGAAAATTTTTAAACTGTTTATAAATTGTTAAATATCGAGTCGAAGGCCCATTAGCTACCACTCTATATTTTGTTCGCATTAGTTATTCTATAATATTCTTTTATATGTATAATAGATATATATAAAAATAAATCGCGAAATGTGTTGCTGTACCTATGGAGTCAAGAGGATGGTTATTATCTCTTTACATTTGGACCAATAATACCAGTATGTATATGATCGGCTCTTTTGATATGAATGATATTTGCAATTGTTTGACTTTGACAGTTTTAATTATCGTGTTATTTTCTTCTTGGTTTTCAAATTTTCGCTTCTCAATTGACAAATTTATCTTTTGTTAGTTAGTTTATATTATGTGTTTCGATTGACAAGCTCTTCGATAATCATAAAAATGCTACAAACCAAGCAAATTTCTATTCCTTATCGGACTGAAGAGCAGCATGTATAGCGAAATAAAAATGAAACGGTATATCGGGATATCACGAACCCGTTCAGCCTGTCATTCACATAATAATGATGCAATTGACTACAGTTTCTTCCAATGCGTTGCTATTCGATCAGTGCATTCAGTTTGCTCACATTGGAATTGAAATATAATATAAAATCAGCCAATTGTATGTTGCCAGTTCCCGTATTGGAAAACTTTCAGATTTGATTGTTTACGCAACAGGTAATCAAACAAGAAATTTCGTCTATCCACAATATTTCGCGGCATGAAACAAATTACATCGAACTCTTTAACCACCATCTACAGCCTTGACCAGGAGTGTGTTGCTTTTACATGGGAGGCGTAGCAACGCGCTCCGGGTATACTAGTAATTGATTATAATGAATTGTAGCGCGTTCTCATGCAAGATTTAAATATATGTACAGAAAGACATAAACTTCCCTCAAAACACTTATATCATTGCACATTCCAATCGCATTACATCAGCGCATATTCCAATCGCGTTCGAATATGCTGCGCTTGCAGCTTAGTCCACTCAAAGAAGGGACTGTATGCTTTAAAGTACATAGATACTGAGAGTACATTTCCATAAGAGCATGTACTCATACAATAATATACTCTCGCATTATTACGATAGCGCTCTCCATTCTTAGCTTAAGTCATTGTTCAATATTATAATAATTGGGGTACTTCCCATACAAACCCCCTACTCAAATTAATGTTATAATTAAAAAAATTTTTTTTGTTTTTTATGCTTTCACCTTGAAAATTGGACACAATAAGTTTCTATTTCACATTCATTAACCATGTAAAGATCCTGGGATTACTGGATCGTATAGCTCCCATACAAAAAAAGTTTTCTAGGGGCTGCGTGAAGAGTATTACATCAACATAGTCGAAGTTATCCTTCTTTTTTTTACAATTTCAAATTTGCCTATTTTATTTCTTCATTTTTGTGCTATCATCAGCTGTTTCTTGTTGCCGCGCAACAAAAAACAGGGAATAAGTCAAAAATGACTTGAAAAAGGCAGGAATTATCCAACACTGCTGCTGGGCGACCAGTCGACAGTTGTTGAAAAAGTAAATAGTTCATTTTTTTAAACAGTTTAAAAACTCTTTCCATTTCTACAACAACAACCCTAAATGACATCACTGTGGTTTAAAAAAAAAAAGCAGTTTTTAAACTGTTTTTAAAAATAAATTGTTTTTGCCTAAACCTAACTCGATTATAATTGGGAACGAAGGTTTTGGTTTGCTTTAAACATGTTTATATCTTTTATTTTGTATGGGCACCGGAGAACTGAAACATTGTATAAGTGTGGTAAATATTATCGAAAAATATGGCAGAATTGAATTTCAATAGATCTCTTATAAATTGTATGTAATGAGTGCTTTTCTAACCCAACCTCAGATTTCACCGAGCAGCGACGGCTTTCTTAACATCATCACATAAATGTTCAATAGGATATTTAGGTTCGGACTTGATGATAACCACTCAAGACCAGTCATAGATTTTTGTTCAAACAATTTTTTGGTGAGCTTTGCTGTATGCTTCTGAAGGTTATTCCTGTTGAAATATCCAAATAACAGGTAAATTTTCATCCGCCCTGTTAGTAACAGATTCCGCAATACGTTAACATATGTTTCCTTTATGAGTGTTCCTTTTATACAACTCCATTCCAGGAGAAACATCCCCATATGTTAATACTACCGGCTCCTTGTTTCAAAATGTTTGAAACATACCAACAATCTAATTCCGCTCTTTTTGGCTGTCTAATATATTTTTTACCATCAGGACCAATACGGTTCATCTTCGTTTCATCACTCCAAACCACATATTTACATTTATTAAGAGGCAAATTAATTTGGTTCTTATCACTTGGGCTTCGCCCGTGAAATACGCCCCTGGAGGCCAGCTTCTGTCTATCCACGAGCAACGGTTCGTTTTGATAAATCCACGCCCAATTCATAAATTATTTCACGCAGAATGTCAGCAGCACTCTTTCAAAGATCCAATTTTGACTTGCGTACAATTGGGCGGTCAGTAATTTTCTAAGTTTTACGAGATCTCTTTCTCCGTTTCTGTGGTATTATTTTTCTTCAAATGATCAAATGCATTGAATACCATTTATTTTTAAACAATTTAAAAATGAGTTGCAATCGTCTGATATGTCCTATCAGCCTTTCGCAGTTCAACTATATACTTCCGTATGGATGGAATACAGCTTTTTCCACTATCCAGCTTTTTCCACTATGAATTTTGTAGTACCCAAAACATAATTGAAATATATTCTAATAACGAAAAATAATAAAATCTAACTTAATTAATTCCGAAATTATTTAACATATAACAAAATTTACACTAAGTCGAGTTTGTTTCCAATTAGCTGTCAAGCCTAAACCATAACTTGCAACGTACTAATCATAATTATTCAAAAAATGATATAAACACAAAGTGATAATAATCTTTTTAAAGAATAATAACGTAGGAAGAGAAAAAGTAAAATAATAAACCATTAGATCAGTTGATATAATTCTAAGTGCAGTCAATACAAATGCAAAGTGCTTTTTTCCAATTAGTTCTCAACGGTGTAGATAATCTCTCCCATATTGTTATACTCTTCACGTAGTGAATAATATTATAAGTTTGTTATGAAGATTGTAATGCACAGGAGACATCGTAGACCCCATAAAGAATATATATTCTTGATCAGCGCGACGTGATGAGTTGATCTAGCCATGTCCGTCTGTCTGGCTGTCTGTATGTATGCAAACTAGTCCCCCAGTTTTTGATCTAGTCAGCTGAAATTTTGTACAAAAGTTTCTTTTTACCATACATTTGTCGGAGTCATCCGAATCGGATCACTAGAAAGAGTTTCTCCCATAGAATCCCCCTACTCAAATTCATGTTCTTATTAGAAAAACTTTTTTTTTATTATGCTATCATCTTGAAATTTGGACATACATAATAGGCTTATGATCCATATTCATCGACAATGTATTTTTCAAGATCTTGGGATTACTGGACCGCATAGCTCCCATACAAAACACGATTTCTAGTGGATGCGTGAAGATTATTACAACTTCGGCATAGTCCAATATTCCCTTTTTTATTGTTTTTAATTAGTTATATTTTTTTTTGGTATCTTTTGCTTATGGAGTACGCAAGAACTGGTCTTGTTTTCATAATTTTTCATTCAGCCGATTGCCTCCTACAAACTAAAATGTTTAAAAGTGTCTACTGCAGGGCTTATATTGTATCTATCGTATGTGATTTTAAACAACCCTTCTATTCGTTATCAATTTTTTCTATACAAATAGCCGACATATGTATGTGCCTTTGGGGGGCCAAGGCTATATTGATTTTAATCAAAATAGGCTACTTAAATTTATCGAATGTGTTAAACGATTTTTTGTATCAATTCTTGTGTTTTTTCGAACTTTGGAATTGTTTACTGTTATAATATTGATAAAGTTTTTTTGTTTCTATATTTTGAAAATGCGGGTAGTGTTTTATCATTTTTATTAATCTTTGGCGTAAGAATAGAGTTTTATATAGCCCTCAATGATTCCACCACCCATAAAGACGGCGATCCTTCAATGTGTTTGTTTTTGCCACGATCAAATGATTTATAAGTAAGCAATCTTATCTTAATCATAGTTTAGAAGAAAACACAAAAATGTATTTATGTTAAATAAATTGACAAAACATAACAAACTAACAAAATTTAAAAAAAACTTTAAACAACACTCGGTCAAAATCATGACAAAATAATACAATTAACATGAACCATGAATATGAAAAAAAACATCTTTGAATTTTTTTCAGCCAGTAATATTGGCCATAACATTGATCATGCCAGGAATTATTTCTGCTTGTATTGCTCCATAGTCCACACGTTCACCATCAACTGCCATTATGCCGTGTTGTTCCATATTTGGCTCAATTCGAAATGCCCTCACAGGTACTAATCGTATATACGGATCTGGTACAGCAGGCAGATGTGTACCCGCACTCATACCCAACAAGAAATTTAATAATTGTGATCGGCTAACTCCGGATCGTATAACCACTAAATAGATAATGCCGTCATTAAGTTTTGATTCTGGAATGAAATAACAATCCGAAGCTAGATGTGTCGTATAAGCGGCATGAATCATAATATAATCATCTTCTTCGCAAGACCAACCATCTTCAAATAAAAGTGGCATCTTTAGTGATGGTATTGTACCTGTCGGTGTTCTTTCTGCAAATGTAGCATTGGCAGATGTAATGCGGTTGGGTATATTCATAGAATGCTTACGATTTGAACGTAAAGTAGACTGACTATCCAAGGAATAGTACGTAGTGCGACGTGAGATGGCCGAATGCCAGCTATCACCTCTGGTTTCATGTTGACTATAAAAATCATGATATTCAGATACTGATATTGAAGAACTATCATCAGCATCCATAAATACTTCTTCAACGGCGTTTGTTCTTTCATCAACATGAGGTTGCAAATCATAAAATTCAGGTTTATGACGATGAAGTATACCATTATCATAATTCTCTCTTTCCCAAATAGTTGTTTCTATCTCTGCATTTACTTGCATTTGCAGTTGATGCGGTTCCTTTTGATCTTTTTTCTTTTCTAAAGGCAAGTAATATAATTTACCATGATAGCTTCGTAATGTTATTAAACGCTTAATGGCCCACAATATGAATCTTTGTGGTCCAATTGAGCGCAAACGTTCACTTTCAATATCAATATCGGCTATTAAACCCCAACCAATAGATAAAAAAGAATACATGATATGACAATGTTCTTCATTTGTATTTCCATTTTTTATCATTTCAATACGTACAACATCCATAGGTGTTGTTTTACCTGAAACACATATTAGTGTTGCATGTAAAATCGGTTTCGGTTCGTAGGGTTCATTACAATGATGCGCTATACTCTTAGCCAAGCCATTACCTGAACCGCATGGAATAATACCCAATGGCAATTCACGGCATACTGTACGCCAATCCATACGCCTCATTAAACCGTTTAATACCTCATAGAATAATCCATCACCCGAGGCAACCACGATTCCATTATAACGTGTTAAAAGTTCGTTACCTGTACGTACAAATTCATGTGCAAAATTTTGGTGTGTTGTAATTTGTAGATCATATTGAATTTCAGCTTCACGTAATAAAGGGGCAACATGTTTTTGAAAAAGTTCTCTTCCTTTACCAAATCCAGATTTTGGATTTAATAAGATAAGTAATTGCTTACCACACATATTTGGATGTTTTTTACCCTTATACTGTTGTATAGCAAGATGCCAACGTTCGGCATTCTTTAGATTTTGTTCATAATGATTGTATGTACGAAAACGTAAAATACGAAGTGTTCGCATACGGCGTAATGGTTTCTCTTTACGAATATATGCATAAATATACAAGTAGGCGCTTGCATCATTATTTTGTTGGTGGTTGTCCATGGTTGTCTCAATAGCCTTGCATAATTCTCTTTGTCTATCACCAACTTCTTCAAAATTATTTTTCCTCTTCTCATTTTGTTCTTGTATGCGTTTACATGAATTGAGTCCACCACGTGTGCGTTTTTTTAATCTTGGACCACATCGTGTACCAATAATGTCATCCATTTGGATTAGTTGTTCATTAATATGATTGTCTTGTTCAGATTCACGACGTAAATAAATACCATCGAAAGAAAGTTTTACGTGAATTTTGACATTTTGTTTGCGACGGTTGTCTATATAAAATTTCTCACTTAATTCTTCAAACATGTTATTGTTATAATTTGTTATACATTTTATTACATTTTGTTGCTTATTAACGCAATATTGGTTATGCTGTTGATTAAGCTGATGATGCTCTTCTTGTAAATGATTTTGTTGATATGTAGTCATTTCTTGCTTTAGGCTAGAATGAATCAATTAGTAAGTCAATATGATAATTAAAATTATTTCTTTCAACGTGTTTGTATTTTGTGTGCGTATGTTAATTTTTATTTTTGCAACTTTTTATAGTTATTTTAACTTGTTTCATTTAACTATCGAGTTTTTTGCATTGCTCTAGGTTCAAAAAGTTGTCTTAAATTTTCAACACAATTTATGAAAAAAAAAAACGCAGTTTGAATTTCATCTATCTCTTTGTTTTACTACTGATTGCTCCCTCTCTTTTCTCTGACTCTTGCTTTTATGTTACAACTGTTGTTGCTTAGGATTGGGATCCTTAAGTTATAAGTCTCGCTCTTCTTCACACTTATTGCTTTTATTGTGTGTTGATTCTAAGATTCTTTGTAGTTGGTTTGCTTCCGTTGTATTGTGCTGCCTTTTTCGTTGACTTTACAATTTGTACTGAATTTAAAAAGTATAATTTTTTTGTTACTAAGTTTCGCTGCATTCGCAATACAGTTTTACAAAAGTTTTTTTTTTTTTTTTTTGCTAGTTGTTTCGATATCTAATCTCATTCTGTGTTCGTTACATATCGACTGTATATGGTACTTATTTATATGTTTATAAACACACTCGCGATAAATAAATTAATAAATCCTGTGTGATGAGAATAGTAGTGCACCGCGAGTAGACATTGGACATTGATATTATTCACCTTCATGATTAAAAAGATACTGAACTATTTCTCGACTAATTTAAACAATCTGGGAATGATGCAAGCGATATATATGACAGGTGATTTAAACAAACGTAATTAATAGATCATACATTGTAAGATTAAGGATATATACATATTTTATATATGTAATACTATATATGTAATACTGTAATACTATGGCCCCGTCGTGATGTGTGATTTTTGTAGTCAATGTTCCTTTTTCGCTCTATTTTTGGCCACGTACATTTGTTTAATTTTTTATAAAAGCAAGCATGTTTTTTTGTTTCTTGTCAAATGTTCAATGTTAAAAAAATATATAGATTGTTTGTTGTTTACAACAAGGATATTTAGTAAACAATGTGCTTGTCGATCCGTGAGGTGCATATATAAACAAACTTGGTGGTGGCTTCCCAACGCGCGAACCCGCCACATATGATTGGCCATGTGAGAAGCACGGAATTTCTAGATCCAATCCACAAATGAGCATTGTTTTGCCTTGTGACTTATAAATAGTCATCGCGAATGCCAAACGAATTGGAATTTGCATTTGTCTGATGGGATCATTGGTATTCGTGGTAGGAGAACAACTTCTTAGAACTTTTCGTTTAAAATAGTAGCTTCAACTCGTCTCGTCGAGCTAATCAAAAAATATATACATACATATATAATTTATGTCGATGTCTCCTTCTGTGTGTTACCAACTTTATGTCATAAAGAGCTGTTGTTTAGAAGGAGACAAAAAATCATTGGAAAACTTGACTTCATTAATTATCAAATCAAAAATTAGAGTCTTAGAGTAATATCGAAAATTGTGTAATTAGGGACCGTAACAGTTATAATTACAAAAAGTAATGTGCCTCACCTGTATAAGCACACTATAGAAGTAAAACTGCTGAACCAAATTGTAGGAATAAAGTTCTACAATATTTACCCTCTCTCTCTCTAACTCTATACGTTTCTTTGTTAATGCGTGGTACCTTTGCTTGCTTTGTTTCTTTTTGTCGTTTCATTGCCTGAGGAATTGATCATTGGTTCTCGCGAAGCAATAGTGGAAAATTATACGTTTATAATATATATAATAATATAATATATATATAAACTTTACATTAAAAAGAAAAACCAAGTAAAAAATAATTAAAATGAGTGTTATATATATTCATATTTTCATTGTTATTATCATACTCGACGCGCACCTGTCTTAAAAAACGGGGTATACGTATGCCAAAATTTTTTTCTTTGGGGTGATCAATTGGATGTGTCCTGTATTGCAAAATAATGAAGAGAGTGAAAAAAGTAAAATATATTTAATCGTTAAAATAATAAAATGGAACAAAGAAAATCAGTATTAATTTTGTAGTGGAATTGAATGATATTGTTTGTTAGTCCGTCCTCAGCCAATATAAATATGTTAGATGGTTTGCCCACGCGAGAACATGCCACCTATAATTGTCCATGTGAAAAAGATAGTCAACCCAAATCTAAGCCGCAAACGGACATCGTTTGGCCTTGCGACTTATTGCTTGTCATTGCGAATGCCAATCTAATGTGATATTCAATTGGGACGTATGTTGGGATTATTGGAATTCGTGGCAGCAAAACATTTATGCATCGGAATTTGCCATTCAAATACTGCCTTCGATAATATTCTTTATTACTAAACTAAAATAAAAACTAAAATAATATAATCACTTCGTTGTGATACATAACAAATCCAGAATGAAATGTTTTAAGTGACACGACGGTTAAATTTAATATGAAATATTTTTGTATAATCAGACGGATCAATTAAGTATTAATATTGACATATTTATTTCTTATATATTTGACGAAGGCTACTTGATCGATTTTTCTCTTTTTATTTGGAATTATGCATACGAAAATCTACCAAATAAATAAAATAAAATAAAAAATCATAAAACTCGGTCGAGCCGTTTCGGAGGAGCTTTAGTTCTAACACCGTGACACGAGATTTTTATATACAATATATAGATATTTTTGATAAAATGAAACGATACAAGAAAGAAGTCGAATTATGACAATTTTACTATTCAGATTTTAAAAGAAAAATTTTTAAATTTTCTTCCCGCCAAATGTAACAATTTCCATGACAACTCTACTATGGATTCTGCCGTTTTCTGTGACTGCCGCTTATCAACTGTTTTTTTTTTTCATCACAAATTTTTGCAATAAACGAGATTACTAAATAAACTAGCTCAATGGAAATTGATTTCTTACGGAAAAAGGAATTGACTGGCTCATTGGTGTTCGGAGGTTAGTGTGCCGAGTTCACAGCCTAGCCTAACAATATCCCCTATCCTTCTAACTCTTTCCCTGAGCTGAAGGCCTCTGTTGCTATTGCTCATAGTCATAACTAGGTTATAATTTAAAATTATAATTCTAGTTCTAATAAACAAATATGTGAGTGTGCATAACACTCACGAGCTTTTGATGTGAAACATCATTGTTTTCAATAGAGTGGAATTTGACATCGATTAAATTGTTGTATTTAATTAGTAATTATTTTATTCTAAAATTTCTCGTTGCAATCATCGTATTTATTTTGAATTAGAGATTATTTAATTTGTTCACCTTCGAAATAGTACACTCAAACTGAGTAAGCGGTACAAAATTCACTTACTTTTGACGTGAATAATTGAAACGCCCTTTTGAGCTCACATATGCAAATGTATACTAATGATTTCGTTCCTTGTTATCCAGCCTTTGATAAATGGCAACGAATGTTCAAGCTTGCCTGTATTTTGTTTTTTTTTTGTTTTTTTTTATCTATGAGTTTAATTTGTTTACCGGCCCTCTGAGTAACCAGTGCCAAAACTTGAGCGCCTTTACGAATGTCGTAACGACTGAAAATGCTCATACAAATACACATCCACATAAACTTATGCTGCTTTGATTATTTCATTCTCTTTCATTATGCTATCTTCCTATCCTTGCACGTGAGCACAAGTACACTTATTTTTTCATTCTTGTCTCACCACCAAAACCGCAGCTCTTTATTGTTTTGAGGTACACATGCAATTATCTAATAATGATTGACTACAAAATCAATAGCAAGCTTATATCGTGCATTCGCTACTAAAATTTTGAATTCTTTGGTTGTCAAGTATGTTAAGCATCGGTCTATCACACATGGCAACATAGATTCAACGCTTGGCTGTGGTTTGGTTTTTTTTTAAACAATTTTACATTTTTTTATTTTTTTTTTATTTTTAATAGTACATATAAAATCAAAAATATAAAATAATTATCCATTTTTTGCTCACTTTAATTTTTATTATTTTATTTAATTAATAACATTGTTATAAGATGATCGAACTATTCTATAGCAGATTTTCATATAAAATGACCTAAAATAATGCATTAATTTTCCAAAATGTGTTTTGTTTTATTGCCAATTATTTGTAGTAATTGATTACAAAATGTTAAAAAATATGAGTAGAAAAGCAGTCCCCTTGAAGCTAATCCACGACTCTTTTATTCGGAAGCAAAACATGGCTGATCTCAAACTATTGTACATCACAAAGAGGTGTTTGAGGTTCATATGCAGAATATTCTGGCCCAACACTATTTCCAACGACGCTCTATGGCGTCTAACAAACAAAGAGTCTATACTGTACCAGATCAAACGTAGGTAATGGCGCTGGATTGGTCACACGCTAAATGTGTTTTATTGTATTGCCAATTATTTGTAGTAATTACTAAGTATTAAAAAAATTACCAACTTTTTTATAATGAATAAAAAACAAAACAAAAAACTTTTACAAAACTCATGTTGTCATTATCCGGTCGTCCGCCCATCCGCTTTTGTTGTGAGCAACATGCCAACTTGAAACAGATTTTTATATCACTTATTTCAAATACACAGAAGTAAATACGTGATTAATGAACATTTTAAACGTAATAGCGTTGTTATTAGTTTGATTATTTAATATACAATTCAATTTATTGATATACTCGATAAAACAAAAACTGCGAAAAATGCAACATTACATTTAAAACGAGTGTGCATCCCTTTGCTCGATTGGTTTTGCCGACTGAAGGAGATTTTCAAGATATTTCGTAAAATGTTGTATTAATAGTTTAACAAATGAAATGTTTTTAAAAAAAATATGTGAGTGTGCACAACACTCACGAGCCTTTGATGTGAAACATTTTTATTTTAGTTGAATGGAATATGACATCGGCATGGATTAATTTGTTTTATTTAATTATTAATTATTTTATTCTAAAATTTCTTATTGCATTCATTGTATTTATTGTGAATTAACGATTGTTTATTGTTTTTTTTTTTTTTTTTTTTTTTTTTTTTTTCGCAAAAACCCCCTTTTTTCCCCCTTTCTCTCTTAGGAAAAACAACCTTAGCTTTTTCTTTCCCCCCCCTCCCGCCTCCCACAGACTTTTTTCGG
>JBANCV010001564.1:0-14051 GCA_037040105.1 Amiota albilabris
CAAAATAAATATTGATGATTAAATTTAAATTCATGTGTTTTTTTTAACAATTCCGGGTACTTTTTATACAGAAGGTATAGTTATATATAGAAAATTTTGTAAATTTGTGATAGTGAGACGAACTATCCATTATATGGTATTCCCAACCTCGGAACTCCGGTTCTTGGTTTCCTGAATTTTGCCAATAGCTCAGAAAATAATCTGGGTAATCTATATGTTTTCGTCTATTAAAATAACTTTTTTTTTTTTAAAGATCCATTTAATTTGCTTCTAATACAGACAACTTGCAAGTTTTACCCTTCATCATTCTACAAATTTTGTACTTTGGATCTCCAATTAGTCAATTCAGGAAAGAATACCCTTTGGAATGGCATGCAAATTCCCCAAATCTGAACAAGTTTTGATTAAGTTAAGGACAATTTTGGATGATGACCAGAATAATATTCTCGCCTGAATAGCTAGCTACTCAGCTATTTATTTATTTATTCGGCACACATTCAAAAACTTCTTAATAATCTTCCGAACAGTATATAATAATTTTAATGTGTTTAATGTGTGTAGTAAATTATCATCATCATTTACTTTTCATAATTATATCATCTTGCCCTTCCAATACATTACAGTCAATTGATCGATGCCCAAAAGATTTATATGACAGTTGACCCATAAACTGTAAGCTTTCGGTATATAAAGATAGCCTGACACTTGAATCATCTGAACAATTGAATTGAAATAGTATGTAAATACAAGAAAAAAAAAAACTATCTCCATTACTAAAAGTGGAAAATAGAAATATACTTAAAATTTATTGTTTTTAATAATCTAATACTGCATTTTTATGTGATAAACCAATGACAATAAGAATTTAAGAAAGCTAACGCAACCACCCAATTACCCATCCGAGTAACCAAAGAAAACAAATCGATTCATGGCGCCAATTCAAATGTAAAACACCTGAAGAGAAGTGAACTTTAAGTGATGATGATGGTGATAATGGCGATAATGGTGATAATGGTGGTGGTGATGGTGATGATGACGATATTCGACAATGACGACCACCTGTTGTGATATCCAGAACCAAAATTCACTTTAGTATTGTCTACCCGGCATCCTAGGTCTTTTTGGACTATTTGTGTAAAGTCAAATAGACACACACACAAATCCTCAGATATATAAATACGTTCATATATGTATGTATGTACATAGAGAACATTGACGGAAAAAAACTAAGAATCGTCGTTGTCGTCATCGTCTACCTTGTACCAAGAAAAAGAAAGCAAAAATAAAAAATAAAAAGAAAAAGAAAAAGAAAAAGAAAAAGAAAAAAAAAAAGAAGAACAATGAATTTGAGTATCTGTGGGTGTTTGTGCGAGTTGGTATCTGCGTGTGTGTTAGCCGAAAATTTGCAATCGGTAAAAAGGAACAAGTTGGCCAACATGAAGAACGACAACAGCAAAAACAACAACGACAAGAATAACACCAACAATGACATGAAAAGTGGGCCAATATAACAAAAACCAACAAAAAAAAAAAAAAAAAAAAAAATAAGGGAAGAACGAAAGAACAAATGCCAAAAAGAAAAGTAGATACAAAAAACAGACAAAACAAGTGAAAATAAAAAGAAAATTCAATGAATGAAAAAGAAACCAAACAAAGAATTATCCTTACATGCAAGTTGCTGCAAATGTTGGATGCTTTGGCTTGTGACTGGTGAGTGGTTGCTTATGGTTCCCTCGGCATTGTGGGTGGTCATGTATGATGCAAGCAATGATGAGAGAGATGAAGCGGTGTATGTGATGAAGGGGTGGTGTGATATTGAAGGAGCAACAAAAATAAAACTAAGAAGAAAGTTCTGTATACGCGACATTAAAAAAGGATTGAATTGAAGGAAAAATAAAAGAAAAAGAACAATGAATGGTGCAAAAGAAAAGTGACGTGCAAAAATAACAATAGCCATAATCAAGCGAAAAAGAAAAACTTCTGAAACCCAAAATAAAAATTAATAAAAAGAATAACGAAAAGAGAAAATTGAATTGAATTGAAAGGATTACATATGAAAATAAAGTGAAGCGTAAGAAGGAGAATAATTGTTATTTTTGTTCATATTCATGATGATGATGATGGTGTGATGTTGATGAAGATATCGTTAATGATTATGCTCAAATGAATGAACATGTTGATGAAGATGGTAATGATGTTGTTGATGTTGACAATAAGATAAGCAAATTTTGTAAATTAGCGTATGAAGATACTGATAAACATTGAGCTACCAGCGATACAATAAAACAAGCCCACACAGAAACACCCACACATGCGCACATAAAAACCACAGATACATATGCTGTCACTTGCGTCAATTGGAAATTGGAAAAACAATTGAAATCAGAACATTAATTGTTTACTGTTTACTTGACCCTCATAAGTATTTATAGCCAAGGTTAATCAAATTGGTTTCTTTAATTAAAAATATTGAAACTGTGCAATTTTTCAAATGTTAAAGCAATGAATTTATGAAAGAAGTAGCAAGCGTTTAGCAACACTTTATTAATGTTCCATATCTTTTTGAAAATATCCATTCAGTCGTGTTAATTCAATGTGCATATCATCGAAAATATCGTGGCCAACAGGCACCATCTGACAACAATATTCGTCATTTGTGTAGATTTTTGTTGAGCACGGGACAGTGTAAGATTGTTAATATGACGTTCATCAACGGCCAAGACGTTTCAATAAAATGGTTTAAGCAGTCCGAAAGAGCGTTGACCAGAACCCAAAAGTGCTAATAAGCATAATTGCAGCATTTGAGGAACGTAAAATCTACATGAGATTGATGAAACTGCATTGCATGACCAAAAAGTGAACGGCATTTGTGCCAAAACCATTATAGCATCAAATTTTTTTTCAGACAAAAACAAACCATCGATGTAAATCGATATCGGGGGATGTTGGTTCATCATGTCTGCACGCAAATCTGTGAAAAAGGTCTTGAGAGTTACGTGCCACAATGATAAGCAAACAATTTAGTTTCTGCAATGAAACTTCCCTGGAAGTCTGATGTCATTAAGACGCCACCAAGATCTTCAGATTTGACCCCTATGGACTGCTTTTTGTGGAGTTATTCGAAAAGCAAAGCTCAAGGCTAACATTCGTAACGAAATCAAATCCATACCGCCTGAGGTTATGAAAAACGCAGCAAAAAGACAGATTTTAATGTGGTCAATAGAGGTGTCCACTTAATTGATGTTGAAATTAGTTCAAATTTCAAAGTTATTCAATGTTTACATATTGAAAACCTGGCGCACTCTGCACATACAATAGTTTGTACGAATATCATAGAAGAAAAAAACTATGAAAAGAGCAATAAATTAATATCAGTAAAAACCTTAAGAAGTATATTTATTTATTAATTTATTATTAGAAACATAATTTCCACTTGTTTTAAAAAATTTATTATATAAGAAGGTTTTTTTATCTTAGAGACTTACACATGGCACTATGATGGAAGAACAAAAACAACTTAAAAGTAGTCAGGACAATTTTAAAATAACTTATATTATTTTAGTTTGATACTTAGTTTCTTTAATTAAATTTAAACAGAAAAACCTTTTCGGAATATACCCATTTCGGCATTATGTTTATTATCTTGAATCTTTTGTAATAGTAATGGAAATCAGATTTTTCTACGGGTTACCCAAGTAGCTTCGAAAGCAGTCAAGCAATTAAGTCTCCAGTTTAAAGTCCGACACACTGATTCACACTTCAATGAGTGATGTTTCATTTTCATCAAGAGGAATAGAGTTGCTATACACATATACGAATATATGAACTCTTGAAAACGGAATTGAGTGCTATCAATATACATATTATCCATTGAATGAAAACGTTGATCAGGTTTATTTGTAATAAATTTATTACGGACTTAAAATGGAGCATATATTAATGAAAAGGTACAAACAATATATTAAAGTACATATCTTTATTATTCTAGATTATATTATTTATTATTTCATTCAAATTTTTAATATCTGAATAAAAAAATATCATTTTGTTTATCATTTCCTCCTTTGTGGACTCTTTTGTCAATGTTTTTCCTTTCACTTTGACGGAGTCTTTAAATGTTTGCAACTTATTTTATATAGAATTGGAAACTGTTCCTTTTTCTTACTCCGCCATTATAGGATATCAAAATCATTGCAATTCTTACATTTTTTATAACCTTGTATCTCATTATTAAATTTATCATATACATATTATGTTTTCGCAAAGCCACAGATTGCAAAAGATCAGACACACCTTGCCTTCACACTTTTAATTATATTAATTAATATTAATATTGGAAAATTTTAACGTATCCTTGAAATTGACCAAACGACTGTATCAAGAGCACGCAATTTATGTCAAATAACAAACACATTTATTATGTTCTTATTTTTAGTACTACAACAATACAGTTTTATTGCAATTGTTAAACAATTAACAATTAAAATCAATTCACTACAAAAATAATACTTACATTTTCCAAAAAACTAATTGTAATTTTATTTGTTCTTTTGCGTTTTTATACTATTCACCCTATGAATACGAGTAGTATTATTAGTAGTATATCATGATGTTTGTAACAGATAGAAGGAGACATCGGATAACCCATAAAGTAATATAAACATATATTTTTGATCGAGTTGATTAAGCTGTTTCCATGTGTCCGTCTCTCCGTCTGTATGTATGCAAACTAGTTCCTCAGAAATTTTATAAGAACTTTTTTTCGTGAGACATGTTGCAGTTCTAATGGAATCAGCCGAATCGGACTTCTAGGATGATTAAATTCCGTTTTCATTCAGAAAAACTTATTTTTTTTTTTTTTTTTTTTTTTTTTTGTTATCGAAGGGAAATTTGAATACTATAAGTGCCTGATCTATATTCATGAACCGTGGATTACTGGATTGCATAGCTCACATACAAATATAAATATATGTTTATATTTCTGTGTGGTGAATGGCAGGAGCGTAGGCAAATATGTCTTCTATGTGGATTTCGTTTCATTTCGAGAGTTCCACGTAAAAGGAAACACCTCTCACTCACATTCATTTAAAGTGTGTTAGATAGCAAGAAAGGAATTCATTTTCTTTCGCTTCTATAAGCGAGTAATTCAATAAGAAAAGAATTCCATTTTTTAAAGGCAATTGATGTGAGATCATAAAGAAGTGGGCAATGTGAATGCATTCAAGAAGGTGTGAAGTACACACATAAAGATAGAAATCAGCTTAGTGTGTATACAATATTTTAACATAAACTCGCTCTAAGTACTTCAAGTACTGAACCACATCATTATTAAACATATCATTATTATTAAGGCCTTGTACGAACTTTAAAGTGTTACAAAATAAATAGTGTATAAGCTGTTAATAAATAAATAAATATTAAAGATACTTTTAATGCAGATTAAACAGCTACAAGAGTAGTTTGACCACTAAGCTTCCAATCAAACTGGTCTTTAGATATACCAATCACTATGGCGACCTATAAACTTTTAAACCATATGAAATGAGCTTTGGTTTTGTATTGTTTTTTTTTTCCCCCAATTTCTTTAATAATTGCAAATTTTTGACTCGAGTATTAATTTCATTGTTAATTGGGGAACATTCTATTTTCATTTGTTTTAGGGTTTTTAATTTTAAGGTTTCTCTAGGAAAAATGATTTCCATTAATTAGTGAAAATGAAATCATTAAGCTAAAATAAATGAAGGAAATATATATTCAATTATTTTTAATAATTTGAATCACCTTGAAGTTAAATCAAATACAATATTTCATTCATCATTCTCAAGTTCATTTGATTTTATGAAGTAACAACTTTTTATTGTCTTTAAATTGACTTTTGTATTCATTTATTTCTTTTATTTTCTTTCCTTTACTTTTCATGTTGTTTTTATTTGATGTTACCGGCAACATGTGTCGGATGGAGCTGAAAAGTATGTCAAAAGCTTAATGAAAAATAAAGAAAAATTTTATCATCTTCAATGGCAACAGCAGCAGCAGCAGCAGCAGCAGCAGTGGCATATTTTGTTTTTCTTTTTATTTGATTTTCTTTATGTGGTTTTTCTTTTCTCAAACAGAAACCAAGGAAAGTGTGAAAAAAAAAAGAATATTTTATTTGCATAAACACCGCAAATGTAAAAAATATATACTGTACTGAAAGAGTGGAACTAGAGAGTGAGAGAGAGAGAGAGAGAGAGAGAGAGATAGTGAGAGAGAGAGGGAGAAAAATAAAAGGCGAGAATAAAGAAAAGAACAAAAAAAAAAAAAAAAAACACAGAACCTTAAAAGAAAATCACAACAAAAGTATGAAATATGTATGAAAATTAAAAAGAAAAGAAAAAACAAAAAATATAAACAAAGCAAAGAAAAAAGTATCCAAGGAGTGAGTTAAACGATGAGGTGTTGAAAGAATACAAAAAGAAAGTTATTGAAATGTTAACAGACCAAACAAACGCACACTGATACTCACTCATTCATTCATTCATTCATTAATACATTCATATGTGTATGTCCACTCACACTACACTCACATAGTCATACACATGTACAGACATATGCTCATGCAGACACAGACACAAAAGAAGCAAAATCTTAAAATATGTTCTTATTTTTTTCTTTCTTCCATTTTTTGTTGGTTTGTTGTGTGAGAGTGTTTTCCTTTTTTAGTTTTTTTGTTAAATCTCTTTCTTCATTTTTGAGTTTGTTCGATTGGCAAAAATGAAAGAATGAATCAACCAAGCAACGAACCAACCAACCAACCAACCAACCAAACAAACAAACAAACAAGCCAAATAAACCAACGAAAGAACGAACAAAAGAACGAACAAGTAAACGAGAAGCCAACGAAAAGCAGCAACAAAAATAAGAAGAACAAACAAATTTGACATGCAGAAAAAATTGCCAAAAAATTCGTCCTTGCTTCGTTGCAGTTTCTTTTTCGGCTGAATGTCGCACAGCAAAGCGAATTCTAAAACATGAGCAAAAAGATGCATCTGCATCAGAATCAGCATCAGGATAGCAGTGAGTGAAGTAGGAAGTAGGACAGGGAAGGGAGCCTGGACCAGGAGAACAGTACAATATCAAGTAGTTGCTGATAATGGTTGCTGCCTCACAATGAATGGCTTATAGTAGATGGGATTGAAGGATATTGTACAGACTGTTATGTATGAAAGGAGGACATGCATTGGACAAGGATTGCCGGCTGTTGCCTGATGTAAGGCTACGTTTATTTTGACGGGTTTGTTGTTTTTTCGGTCTGAGCGATGGCGGAGGCTTGACTCATTTTGCCTTGATGATCATGATGTTGATGATGGTGGTTGTCCATTCATATTCGTTTTCTGTTCGATGTAGGTGAGATGTGTTCCTCTTCTTTTTTTTTTTTTTTATTTTCAATTTCTTTACTTTCTTTTTATTTTTGCTGTTGTTGTTCCTTTTGCCGTTGCTGTTGCTGTTGTGTGCCGCATGACGCATTTACTATGTTACTTGTTTCGTTCGTTTTCTTTTTGACGTCTGAACTGAACTGAACTCAACTCAACTGAACTGAACTGAACTGGATTCGACTCGAGTTTGATTCCTTTTGGCGTGTGCTGTCACCGGGTTTTTATCCTTTTTGCTTGCCACAACATTTACTTGGTTCCTTGTTTTTATATTATTTTATTTCTTTTAGTATTTTTTGTTGTTATTTTCAGGGTGTCGATTTCATTTTGGTGAAGTGCCTCTGAAGTGAAATGTTACCGTTTTGTTGTTTGTTGCTTGTTGTTGATTTAAAGAAGTCGTTTTTCGTCAATTTGTGGTTTACAAATTGTTGCTGCCACAGTTGTCGGTTGTAGGTTGTTGATGCTGTTGCCCTTGTTACTTTAGGGCACTCATAAGGCTCTTGTTTATGTTGCAAGTGCCTCCTCCTCATTCAGCGAGGAGGGTCCACCATACAATTTAGAGAAAAAGAGCATAAAGTAAAGGAAGCCAGTTGCTAGTTGTTTTGTCGAACAATGTGACCAAACATTTATGGTTCTTGGTTTGGTTTGGTTTGGTTTTGGCTTTTGAACTTTTTTTTTTGTCGATGATGACGACGACTAAACGAGACTTTTTGTCAGTCAGTCACTTAAACATTCACCTACTCACCCACTCAGTAGCACTCTCTTAAATATTGCAAAAAAAAAAAAAAAAAAAACCAAATGAAGCAGAACAAAGTATGGTCAAGGGAAATTGCATCGTGTTTTGCTGTTTTTATTGCTATTTAGTGTCCTAAATGAGTTAACTTTATTTGAGTGCTCTTAAGATACTCTACATATCACAATAAATGAAACATATTCATTTATAAACAGATTTTGATACACTAATGGACTCGAATTGTCCCAGAATGATGGTTATCACAGTAACAGATTCATGGTCATACTATTTGGTACTTAGTAATCATCAAATTCCATAATAATAATAATAATAATATTTAGAAAAGCTGTACCCCACAGGCGTTCCTGTGGATCAGGCTGGTCAAACACTATTTAACTCGCTCATGAAATTGTCTCCTTTCATGTTTTGTCCAGTCTATATGTTTTGCCATAAAAGTATGTTTTACTTAACATAATGCGATGGCATATTTAGCATTAAAATTTATTATTATTTATAAATATTAGGTTATTAATAGTAAGTATGTAAATAATACGAAACTAATAACACGTTTCAAGTCGCCTGCAATATTGTGTCAAAATTTCAGAGCAATCGGCAAAGTAGTTTTCGAGTTCTGAGGTCAGGAATATACGAACAATTACATTTTTATTTATATAGGTAAAATCCCTAGTTTAAGCATTATCAAATCGAACTGAGTTCATATCTATTAAGAGCGAATGATTTATACTTAAAGTAGATAGTTATCACAGTGATAGAGTCTTAAGGAATTTGGAAGTTAAACTTGATAATCTAATCATCACTATTGAATCATATTGACACACATTAAAAAATACATTGAGAACAAAAAATTTAATACTTATTTTGTTTAATCTCACCACAATGAAAAATCCCTGAAGAGAATGACAGTATCTCAACCTTGTGGCCGCATAGCCGATTGTCGCGTCTTATTAAATATTATTATTATTTTATTTATAATGTATGCATATCTTCCAATCAGGAAGTGTTCGATGGTGTGATCTTCATAACATACTAATATTATTATTAATGTTGTTAGCAATTTGTTAATTCATAGCATGAGATAATGATAAATGGTCAGCTTATGTTCGCTTAAAGGTGAAGAGGAAAGGAAAATGGAGTGGAATGAAATGGAACGGAATATGTATGATATGAATCAATTATTGTACAGCGAAACAGCAACAGGAGACCACTGAAATACGCAGAAGGATATGACAATAAACATTGTATTTCATTGAATTGGAATAGACTTGATTGAATTAGTTTGAAGTAGTCCTGTAACTTTGTTTGACAGAAGTTGAGCCGAGCTGAGCTCATGAATTGGATTAGCCTTTGGCTCTTTTCCAGCTGAAATAGTCTTGTTGTGTTATTTTGTTGCAATTTCTTTATTCTTCTCTTTTTCAACATTTTTGTAGGAAAATTTTTCGTGCACAAACATTTTCTTTGTTTCTTTTATATTTTAATATTTTTGTTGATTTCTTTTTTTTTTTTTTTTATATATTTATTTTTTTCTCTCTCTGTTATTTGTATGTGTGTGAGTGAGAGTGTGTGTGTTTGCAAGAGTTTTGTTGAGTGGAAAAATTTACAAAAAAGAAGTTACCAAAATGAATACACTTGTAGTAAAAAATGATGAAAGAGGCAAGAAGTGTTTGCCGCACGAATGATTGCTGAATGTGCGCATCGTTGAGTGTTTTGTTGCTATTTGTGTGGCAAAGCACTGATTTGTTTTCCTCTTTTAACTCGTTTTCATTTTTCCTTCTTCTTTTATTTTTGTTCAGTTTTTCTTGCATGCACAGTTGATTATAGCAGAACGTGCATAGGACCAATCCGATCCTATTCGAATCAACCCATTGCCCCATCATCATCATCATCATCATCATGATTGTATACTGCTTGGTCGCAATATTTGCAACATTTCGCTTCAGTTGAGTGTTGACCAACGTCACCATTGCCATCACCACCACCATCATCATCGTCACCATTTACTTAAACCATATCCAAATTTCAAATAAGAAAACAATAACAATAACAACAACAACAACAACAACAACAACAAATTTGACTTTGTTTGTAGCCAAGGACTGTGCATGGTATTTCATTTTGGTTTTTTTGAAATTTTTTTTAACATTCCTTAGGTAAAATTGACGCTTAAAAGTATGCAATACGACAAAAGTGGCCTCGTGTTTAAGAGCACTTTGAACGTGTCGCATCCTTTGCCCGTTTGCCCGTTTGCACGTCGACTCGGCCTTCATCATTTTGAATAAACCTTTGTCTCTCAAATCCCTATGCCCCATGCCGCGTGCTCCATGTTCATATACTTCATGTGGATGTGATACCATGTCATACCGTTTTGCTGATTTGCTGGATCACGTGAAGCGTGTGACCCACTCGGTTTGCACAACAAATAACTTTGACTGTTTTGTAATTATTTGTTCTATTTTTCTTTTAGTATTTCTTCTACTTTTTGCTGTTATACCCCTATATAAATTAACTTTTGGCAATTCGTTTTCGTTTTTTGGATTTCATTTAAATAATTTTAATATAATTTTTTATTTTTATTTTTATATATATTGTATATATTTTATACAATTGCATTAAGCTTTCTTTATTATTTATTAACTTAATTGATTTTAAAAATGCATAAAGTTGCGGTGCATTACAATATTTGCCTTTTACCGTTAATGCGGACAACTTTCCAATTAGTTTTTGGCCAAAAAATAAAATAAAAAAGAAAAAGAAAATAACCAAGCGAGCGAGTGCACAGTGAGTACATAGTACATAAGCAAATGAATCCAAAAGCGAGCTAACATCCGTCATCCGTTCTTCGTCACTTTTCCTTACACCCTTTTCAGTAACCAACGACCATGGTCGAAATGATGCAACCATCACTAAAACATGCGAATGCATCCTTTTTATGTCACTTTTTTTACATTATTTTTTTGTATTTAAAATAATTATATATTTTTTTTTGTGCTTCGCAAATATTTTGATTTCTTTGATGCAATTTAACTACTATTTCTACTGACAAAGTAATATTGCACTTACTGTACGCAAGTGGTAAGCGACAAGCGGCAAGTCGGGATGAGGCACATGGGATATCATGATGCGACATGATGCTCCAAGGCACGATCAATGGCAAACCGACGGACTGAGTGAGTTACTCCTCAGTATGATTGCAGATGCTTAATTAATTATTTGTTAAGTTTATTTGCAAATTTAGTTTAAGCTCACAAAGGTATGCAATGGAAAATTTTGTTTACTTTTGGCGATTCCAAATGAAGATATTGTACCTTTTGATAGTATCGTGGTAATAGCGTGATGAGTTAATATTCTGTGTGCGGCATACCTTGTGCCAATACCAGTTAATATGATTGTTTGAACAGATGAGATGGAGACAGATAGCGCCTGACGAGGAAGAAGCCTAAGTTTATGCAACAAATAATTTAATTAAAATTCTTGTTGTTTCTGTTGTAATGTAATGTAATCTTCTTCTTATGTTATATATTCAATATATAAAAGTGGAACTCTGTATGTATGTACATATGTTCCCTATACACTTCGAATCTGCTGGGCCGATTTGGTGAAAATTGTAAGCGAAAGTCTAGCATAGTCGGGAGAGTGTGATTGTGAAAGAAAGTTTCTCATCCACTGGAAAAAATATACTGGGCTGTCTTGGAAACCGAATTGGAATTGCCCTGTTGTTGGAATTATCATCCAAAATATGAAGAACTCTACATATTTGCAAAAAAATGGGAGCGCTTGAAACTAAAAAGGAAAATTCTTAGGTATCATAGCAATCCCTATCGGAATCGGAATGAGATCATATTAATTTCCAGACTACAAACAAATAATTAGAGACGTGCGAGCCAATATTTTTTAATTGGCTAAGAATATTAAAGAATAGATATAAAAATTGAATATTGATTCAACAGAAATACATTCATATAAGAAAAAATTCACAAATTCTTTGATCATTGGATGGAACTGGAAATAAATTGAGAACTAGCATTATATTACGTGTCTTTGAGGTTCATTAATAGGCACCAGATAGACAGTGTTACAGTTTAGTATTCCTGCTCTATTCCAACTTGTATATACTTCATCATTTCTATTTCAAGCTGTTGTTTTTTAATTTGGTTCTTTTCTTTTAACATTGTGAGCATTCAAAAGCTAAAGCTCACAAGCTCTTGCTTCATTTCCGAATACTGCCTTCGCAATTGTATTGCTACATTTTCCTACCATGCTTCATGACACTCGACGATACTTTAACAAATACTCCAGGTATTCCAACCTTCTGAATTACCATTTTGCGAATACCTTACAAATTCAGCGGACTCTTACCATAAAAGTGAAGGATTATTGCATTTAGACTTTATTTACTTACAATTTCACAATTGAACAGCAAGCAACAAGAAATAGACAAAATGTTATGTGCACGCTGCACAATCATGTGCTCGGATTATTTCTGATAAACAAACCAATAATATTGGAAACTGCAACACTTCAAACTGAGATAAAACTGATTCAAACTTGAAATCGACATAATCGGAGTGCGTGACATCAAAATGAAATTTGTGTTGGTTTTCAATCCGATTCCGAGAACAAACAGATTCCACGACTGTCCTGATAAAAATATAAAGATTAGAAACATATTTACAATCAATCAGTCAATATAATATAAACCTGATATTACTGATACTACACAACTTCTATCAGAGTGCTAAAGACATGCGATTGTTTAAGAGACGGCAAAGCAAAGTGCATTGGGCAGCTAGTTTACTATATTGTAGATGAGGATCATTTAGAGATCCTCATTCAGTCAAAATAGAAATTCATTACAATAATTGAGTTGACTGATTTGCTTAAAAATATTTATGAATCTTTTTAGGATTCCTGGATTTGTTGTCTTCGTGGGCATCTTTTATTTGGAGACCATACACTTAAAGGAAAATGCAACCATGAAGATACATACATACAAGTACATATATCATCTATACTTTTTGTATTAAACATTTCTGCCAAGTTCTTCTAGATATAGGGAATATTTGATTTGTTTATATTTGACTATAGGTATAAATAAAAGATATAAAAGTGATAAAATTCCCGCAAGAAAAGTTCAAAAAAATAAATTTCTAAATAAACTAAATAGAAATTGTTGCTTAAAAAAAGAGATAATTTATTTTGTGTTTAAATAGTTTGTAGCATTATATGAATCAGTAAATCTGAGCGGATTTTATACTTTATTTTAATAAAAACATTAATCAGCAAAATGCCAAAAACCAACAGAGCCAAAACCAACAGCGCTTTAAAAAACTATTTTCATCAAGTATAATATCCACTACACTAAAAGTTATAATGTATTAAATGCTTGTTAGACCGATTTTAACTTAAGGCTTTTCAACTCCATTCAATCTGTCCTCGTCCTATATGGAAAAGATGAGGAAACTTTAGCGTAGATTCACATTTTTATATAGACAAAATTATATATGATAAAACTCTTCAGGAAACATATCTGTCATTGGCTAGATTAGGATTCCCATTACTTGATTTTGAACTTTGTAAATCCACAATCTAATGTACATACAAAAAAACTTTTTCTATTAAGAACATGAATTTGAGTAGGGGGTGTTTGTATGGGAGGTATCCCTCCTGATAGTCCGAGGGTCATGAAATGTTAGTGAGTTATGTGGTCTCTAGTGTCTAAATTTCAGTTTGATAGCACAAAAAACCAAAAAGTTTTGCAATAAGAACATGAATTTGAATAAGAAATTTGTATGAGGTATACCCCTCCTAATGATCTGATTCGGCTGATTCCGACAAATAGGCTGCTGAGGGACTAGCTTGCATACATACATACGGACAAACGGACATGG
>JBANCV010001566.1:0-14042 GCA_037040105.1 Amiota albilabris
TACTCACACAAAGATGGCGGCACCAGAAAATGCCCTGCCAGAAAAGTTCGGAAACTTTTAACACACACCTTGTATTGCGAATGGTCGTCATTAATTAAAAATTAATCACTGCTGACTTAACTCGAAAACTATACAGAAAATGTACATATAAATTAATCATTTCCTTTTAATATTTTATAAAAACTATTGATTTAGTTTGTAGCGAAATCGAAACTGTAAAAGGGTTAACAAAATTGGGTCATATGTTTTTTTTATTTCGAATGGAATCAATTATTCTATTATAGGCATTCAACTCAGAGAAACAAAAACCAAAAAAATTAACCAAGAAAATGCCGAGTCACTTAAGCCGCATTCAATGCTGACATGGCACTTTTGGACGTGCCACAAGTGAAGCGTTCATGGTTAAGCTTTCAAATAAAAAACAAATTACCCAAAACCAAACCAAGAATCAAATTGTAATTAACTCATTTTTGTGTTTCAAACTTGCGTCATTTGTGCTCTAGAGAAAGCACCACCACAGAGAAAGGGGGAGAAATTAGTTTGATGCTGATGATGACGTACCTTAAAACAAACCAACAACAATGGGCACAACACATTTTGACAAGCTTATGACGATGTCAATCGATGCCGGCAACGAAAATATGATGATATTGCTGACGATGATGAAGAAGATGACGAAGACATTGTGATGAAGCTAGATCTTGTTAAGACAATATTTCGTCAACATATAACAACAAGAACAAACGAACAAAACTAAACTGAAATGAGGCAACTGCTGATGCCGCGCTAATATTATTAAAATGCACTTTAGTCATGTTGCTGATCAAGCAAAGTAAAGTGGAAACGAGTGGGAAATCGAAGGCGAAGACAAGCACAAAAGTTGATCCTCCCCAGGGAGTGAATGTGGAAAATCCTACGCCAGCAATATGCTTTCAATATTGCCAATAAAACCGACGACTCAATAGTCTTCACATTGCACCGCCTTGCGTCGCATCGCATTGCTATATGAGATAATTTAACGCAGATCAATTAAAAATTAACGATATGAAGCGCTGAGGCAAAAATAAAAGGGGCGTGTCAATAATATAATGAAACACAGAAAAGAACAAAAGTAAAAAAGTATAAGAATCTAAAATTCACAAGATAGCAATAAGAAGAAAATCTGCTAAAAGAAAGAGAATGAAATGAAACCAGTACTTCTATTGTATTTTGTTGTCATGAACTGATTAAAACATAATGTAAGGCTCAGAGGAGTGATCTTGTTGATGACTAACAACAACAACAACAGATACAAAATGCGGAAGACCTGAAGTAAATTAAGTTAAAAGAAAGTAAGCCAAATAAAGTAACATTGCAACATTGACGAACAAAGAATGAGAAACAAAAGAACATAATATGAGTTTAATAATCAACTGTTAAACTTAACAGTCACTTAACAGAGTCTCATTCAGTCACTCTCTCACCGAACTCGTCCTCGTTCATTATGGAAGTTTAAATTAATGCGAAAATTTTCATTTTATATTTTTTAAATAGTCTGCTTTTGAAATTTTTTAATATAAGATTGCGAGAAAACCAATGTGGCATATGAGAATCAAGCTTAAATTTAATTTTCGGAACACAAATTTTAAAAAAGTTTTTCATACTTTTGTTCAAAAAATGTGCGGCTAGTTCGACATTAGCACATGAATAAAAATTTAAGAAGAATGAGAAGCGTAAAAAAATCAGCTTGTTTAAAACAGGGCTATCAAACCCGCGGCCCCAGTGTGACCAATATGGACCAATTTTGTATCGTTTAGTTTTAAGCGTCATATACTAGCTGTCGCTCAAAGATTTAGCCTAGATGACGCTGCAGTTTAGCAATTGATTTGGTATGAGTTTTTCCAACCGACAGAATGGCTGTGTCGTTTGCAAAAGTTGCTGTGACACAGTTCTCATCTGTTGGTAAATCGCAAGTAAAAAGGAAGTAAAATATAGGCCCCATAACGCTACCCTGGGGAATGCCCGCATTTATTTCCTTGAGGTCGGCGTAAGTAAGTTGGAATATTGTAGAGGTAATAGCGCCTTAATTTTATTAAGAAGGCCGTCATTGTCGAAGGCTTTGGACACGACAAGAAAAACAGCGGAGCACAGCTTTCTTTCCTCAAATGCGTTTTCGATAATTCTAGTTATTCTGTGGACTTGATCAACAGTAGGAATGCCTCGTGCGAAAACCGAATCTGTGCGAAGGTATTATTTTTCTATGTTCAAATGATGAATTTAATTAACCCTCTGACATTCTGAAAATGGCGAGAAGGATCCGTAGGAAAGGCTGCTTGTGCGCGGCAGGAAATTAGTTTTTTGTCAAATCTGTATGACAATGACACGCTTTTTAAAATTAAATTCGTGAAAAACAGTTAGTTACTAGGAGGAAAGAAAATTTAAGGTGATATTCACATTCGATATTGTTGGGAGTTAAGGTAGTGATTAACACCTGCTATCAAAGTATAAAAGACGAAAAATTGACAAATAACCTTAACTAATAACCAGAAAGAAGGGTATCTTCGACTATGCCGAAGATGTTATACTCCCCACGCATCCGCTAGAAAATGTTTTTGCTCTCTGTTACATTTTGAGTATCAACAGAGAACACAGTTTGACTGGCACCGTTTGTCATTTAATGTGGGTTTGTATGGGAGGTACCCCTGCTGGTTACCCTAGGATCATAAAATTTACATGGTCGATGGATATGGGACAGAAACTAATAATGTCCAAATTTCAGTTCGATGGAACCATAGATAAATAAGGACATTAATTTAAACTTGGTTTTGTAAGGGATTTGTAAGGATACCCCGCCCTGTGGTCCGATCCGGCACATGGTAAAAAAGAAAGCCTCGTACAAAATTTCAGCTCTCTAGTTCAAAAACTGAGGGACTAGTTCGCGTACAGACGGACATGGCTAAATCAACTCGTCTCATTAAGCTGATCACAAATATATGTATTGTACTTTATGTGGTCTGCAATATCTCCTTTTGTGTGTTACAAACTTCATGGCAAACTTAGAATACTATTCACTCCCGTGAGGAGTATAATTATTAAAAAATAAACAATTAAATAAAATAAATCAAGCGATGGCGATGTCAAATTTCGCTCTACCGAAACCAAAGATGTTTCACATCAAAGGCTCGTGAGTGTTACGCACATTCACATATTTTTTTTAAAACATATGGTTTTTTTTTTTTTGTTATGCGAACAAGGAAGTAAAAATTTTCGAAAGATACTCATGACTCGTGTCACAAGTTATGTTGTATTCTATTAGCCTACCGACTAAAACACCTCCCTATGGCACAACCAAAGTATTCCTTCGGAGGGAGGGATTGTTAGCTTAATTAAAGCAATGCCACTGTTCGCTCGTACATTCGAGCGCCCTTCATTATATTGGCAATTCCTGTAGAGAAAACTGTCCAATCGTCCACCGAAGATATCATGCGCCTCACAATCTCTTTGATGTTTGGGATAAGTTGGTGTATCCTCCGTCGTTCTGCCCTATTCCACCTTTGATGCCACATATTTAGGTAACTGGTGTTAATCTCCTCAATGTCTACTACCTGGGAAGATGCTCGCGCGCGGTACTTATCCTTGGCAGCCAAGGCTTCCAGATCAATTGAAAGTCTCCCAGTAAGTATACCCACCGCACCATCTGCCATTGTTCGGTACGCCCTACAGATCCTCAGGTTAGCAACCCTGTTAGCACTTTTAACACCACGAAGGTATACCTTGGTTGTCAGTGCCCCAGCCCAGATTGGAGCCGCATAAAGCAATATGGATTTGCTTACTAAACCTAATAGACCCCTAGATTGTTATTTGGGTCCCCCTAGATTTGGGACAATCGTAGCCAGTTTTTGTGTGATGGCAGTTGCTTTGTTAGCAGACTCGTTCAGGTGCTGCTTAAAGCATAATCGGTGGTCTAAGAGTACACCCAAGTATTTGATGCAAGGCCCTGATTCGATTATATGGCTCCCAACCCTCACTGAAAGTGCTTCCACTTTTTTCCTGGAGCTCATAAGAACCAGCTCGGTCTTATGTTCCGCCAGACTGAGGTGATTCTGTGTTAGCCCTCTCCTCGACGTAACAACAGTCCTATCTACTTTGGATGTGACCTCACTCAAAGTCCTTGCGACCACTACAATTGCAATCCGCATTCCCGACGATCTCCACTCCATTGGCTTTAGCAATCCTAAGTATGCCATCGTACATAACATTCCACAGGAATGGACCTAGCACCGGACCTTGTCGGACACGTCCAGTAATGTCAAATGTCCTAGTGCCATCTTCCGTATCGCAAACCAGCGGTCTCTCACTGAAGTAGGACACCACCATCCGGAGTAAGTAGTACGGTATGTCCAGTATGCTCAAAGCATTTATAATGCGGCTCCAATCAGCAGATTTGAATGCATTCTTTACGTCAAGCGTGACAACAGCGCAGTACTTCTTCTCTCCACCAAGCCATGTAGTGCCCTTCAGGGCCTCCTTTGCAATACCTTCTGGATTACTCCTACACTACCCCTTCTCGGCCGGAAGCCAAATTGCAGTGCGGACAAACCATTTAGCATCTCTGTGTACTGCTACAGTCTGGCGCAGATAACTCGTTCAAAGACTTTCCCAGATGTACTCAGAAGGCACAAGGGTCTAAAAGACGATGGCTGGTCTGGAGACTGGTGTCCTTTCGGGTTGAGAAACAGCCGTTGATTCTTCCAACATTTGGGGAACAATCCTTCTCTCATGCAACTTGAGAAAACCTCGCAGAAATCAGGGGGTATCGCTGCAATGGCTCTTTTGAGGATAGCATTGGGGATGCCATCCAACCCAGGCGATTTGTTAGCCTTCACCCTTCTCAAAGCCGCTTCCCGCTTCCTCAGTCTCAATCTTGACACTGTAAGCCTTGCCTGAGGGGAAATGCAAATCTGTATTGCAAGGTGATCACTATGAGTGTAGACATCTGCAACCTCCCATTAGGTAGCAAGGGCAATAGATGTACTACAGAAGGTGAGATCTATTGCTGAACTGCCTCTCCCGTTGTCAGACGTGGTTGAGTTGTTCCTATTTAGTAGGACCATATCCAGCGATGCAAATGCTTCCAAAACAGCCCGTCCGCACCTACTGGTACTGGTACAACCCCATTCCACCGCACATGCGTTGAAGTCACCAGCGATTATTAGTGGGGATCTATCCCTCGCAGCACTGACCAGTCTAACAAGGAAGTCATCAAAAACATCCTGAGTTACGTTTGGCGATATATAGCAGCTGCAAAAATGGATACCCCGTACTTTGGCAAATGTGAAGCCATCATTTAAGCAGGGATCTCTGTGCTCAAAGGAAGCATCGCCTTGTAGCCATATAGCCGCTTTACTACTAGCATCCTGCAACCACACATTTGAATCTTCCTTAGCCCTGTGGAACTCGCTAACCAGTAGTACGTCAGCCTTCATGTCAATGGCTGTTTGGGAGAGAAGATCCTACGCCGCACTGCACCTATTTAGGTTAAGCTGTAAACACCTAATCATGTCTAGCTTTCAGATCCTGCATGGCTTTCCTATAGGCCTCACATCTGTAACTCCCAGCAGCATGTGCATTACTACCTTCCGGGCAAATAACACACTTGGGATTCTCTTGAAATGTTTTGCAAAATGTCCAACAGCACCGCATCTGAGATATAATTTCGAGTGGTCCACACTGCTCTTGCATACTCTTGCAATATGACCATACTCCAAGCACTTGAAATATCTTGTAGGACTTATTTGTTGTCTCAGGCGGCAACGAACCCAACCCACCTTCAAAGAACTCGCCCTATGCAGGTATTCTGCCTGTTTGACAGGTAGGCTTATAGTTACTGTCTTCGTCCCATCCCTTGCAGATCTCATTGTTTTGATGGCAACGCTGCTGGGCTTGAATTCAGGGAGTTGCTTGAACATGGCTGCCCCAGTTCTTCTGCCTCCGTAACTTCATCCAGATCACGGCATTCTATAACTGCTAGCTATAACTGCTAGCTATAACTGCTAGCCATAACTGCTAGCCTCTTCTTTGTGATGCCTCATTGCCGAGGCTAGCAGATCCCTCATCTCGTTGGAGGGTAGATATATTGGCAGCCATCCCATAAACGCCACGATTTACTTTTAGGGGTTCAAATTGGTATGGGGCACCAACTCATGATGTGACTGTTGCATTAATTTGGTAGTACCTTCCGGTACGAAGATGGACCAGAGTCTATGTTCTGGTACAACGGGTGATCAGAAGCCCATGAAGATGTAGTGATGATGAGCTTGAGTTGAATATGAAGTGTAAACCTGTGGATAATTCTCAAAGTTCAATCGACGAGGCAGACGCATATCGATGTGTTGTCTGTTGGTTGGAAAAGGAACCATTAAAGAGGGGTGGTTGTTTTTCTCTAAGGAGCAATTGATAGAATATGGATATTTGGAACGGAAATGTTACTTCACTTGTGTTGGGTGTTTGACATGGAAGTGACATGTTGAAATATCAAGTCTTTTGAAGACGTCGATTACTGTTGATACCTGTTTTTACTGATGATTTTGTTGATTAATATTGTTGGGTGTTTGATACATGGAAGTGACATATTGAAATATGGAAGTCATATGATGTTTAATGTCTGAACAATGTTGATATTGGACTTGAGAATTATTCTGCTTTTGCGTTTTATGACGGTCGTTGTTGCTGTGTCTTTGTGCTGATCATTGGGTACGGTGGAGTATCGTGGTGGCTGTGGTTGAAACCCAAATCGAGGGTAGAGTTGGCTTTTTAGCTCGTCGGGGAGTTGCGAAATACAACCAAATGCTGTGTGTCCCCACAGCTAAAATGTGTAAGATAGTCCTCGACTCTTCACCAAGGGGGTGTCATACTAAACAGCCTAGTATGAGTACCTACAGATTTATCCAAGGGGATGCCGATTGACGTATTCGATCTAGTGCTTTAATGCATCGTGTTATTGAGTCCTAACGACAGGTAGTCACGTAAAACAAACGACCTAAATGTATGCGGGTCCTGTGCTTTTTCTTGGTCCACTTGACTATCCCTCTTAGGTGTCATACTTCTTGCTTGAGGTGATTTCTTCCTAGTTGAAGAAGCTGAGGCTGAAACAGGTTCTATTAATGCAGCCCCCAGACTGATTGATGTGTTGGTTTCGATTTGACAGCCATCCGAGTCAGACGTGTTTCGTGATGGGAAAAGAGCAGTATTCTTCAGTAATTCGCTTTTTGTTTTTCGATGAGAAAAATGCGAGGAGATAAAAGCAAATTTGGATGCTGTTTACGGGGACACGTCCCCATCTATGAGCAGAGTTAGATATTGGTTCAACGAATTTAAACGTGGGAGAACATGCGCTTTTGATAAGGAGAGAGCAGCGTGGTTACCGAGGAAATCATTGAAAAAGTCTACGACATGACTCTCGCTGATCGATGAACGAAAGTGCGCGAAGTAGCAAAGGCCGTATGTGTATCGACCGAAACGTCAATTAAAATTTTACATGATAAGTTGGCGATGAAAAAATTGTCGGCCCGATGGGTGCCGCAATTGCTCACGCTGGACAACAAGCGAATGCGGCTGTTAACTTCGAATCAGTGTTTGGGACAATTTAAGCTAGATCCGAAGGACTTTTTGCGGCGGGTTGTCACCGTTGATGAAACCTGGTTTCATCATTAAACACCAGCAACAAAGTAACAATCAAAACAATGGATTTCTCCCGGTGAATCTGTACCAAAGAAGGCGAAGACCGGTAAGGTCATGGCGATGATTTTTTGGGATGCGAAGGGCGTCATCCTCATGGATTCTTTAGGAAAAGAGGAACGATCACTGGACAATACTACAACGACTTATTGGACCGCCAAACTGCATGAATTGCGTTATGAATCCATGCCACACCCCCTGTATTCACCCGATCTGGCTCTCTGCGACTTTTTTTGTTCCCTAATATGAAGAAATGGCTCCCGTGAAATTAAATTTAGAGCATTTTGGAGAGTTCGACAAATTCTATTTTTTGGAGAGTTTAAAAAAATGGCAGGAGCGTTGGGAGAAGTGTATATTTCGAAAAGGGGACTATGTTGAAAAATAAAAAAAAGGTTTTTGAAAAATTATCTGTCTTCATTTCTAACACAGGTACTTAATGAACCACTCTCGTATAAGTTTTTTATTAGTATTGTATATTCCAAATATGCCGCAGAGCAATTTATCGCAATCGACGATAACTTTTTGTGGCTTTATGATCAAATCTTATATAGCGTGATAAATCGGCAAATCTATCTTTTGACATACACGATCAAGAAAGTGTACTCTCAAACAATGCATCCCAAAATTCTTTCTAATCTGCAAAGCCATTTTTCCGTATACTTGCTTCAATCAGTAATCCAATATAGGCATGGATTTGTATATCGGTTGCGCGTTCCCATTTTTGATCGAGTTGTTGAATAGAATAACTATTATGGCAATCGATTTTTTATGAAAAAGTAGGGAGAAGGTAACTGAAACAGACTCGATTTGTTAATCAGGAGGGAACATTATTTAATTGCAACTTCCTTTTATAATGTTGCGAGCAGGTAAAATTATATCCTCCAAATTTGATGCAGTTTGACAAACGTCTGATTCACTTCCCGATAGGAAACGCTTCTCAATGTTGTCAAAACGATGATCAATGTCATCCTCATCAGCGGTAGCTTCATCGTCACTACCTATTAGAGCTCTTTGAGATTCTTGAATGTTAAGAATGAATATAGAATGTCAAACATAAGAATATGTCACTCTTTCTAATTCCATCTTGGTGATGTATTCTCTACAAAGTCGACAATGAGTTGCCACAAACCAACAGTTAGTTTGCCTGTAATTTTTAAAATTTGTTGAAGTAACTGAAGATCACCACATGAGAATTAGCGCCAAAAAAAGTTAAAATTATCGCAAAAAAAAAATAATAATATTTTTAAGTGCTAAGTTTTTCATTTTTCTAAAGTAAATTGATTAATAGAGGAATATTGAAAAGCACGGATTTTTGCATTCTCTGATTTGAAAGTAACTGCGGTTTGAATTTCAAAGTGATTCAAATTCACCGTCTGGGACGAATAGGGTTAAGCGAGCCGTAAACAGAATTGCTGTTCTGCCTACTGATGTTGTTTTTGTTAAATGGTCGAATCTTCCAACGGAGAGAGAATGTTTGCGTCAGCCGACGAAGAAAACTGTAGTTGCTTATAAATTGTAAATGCAAAGAGAGGAACGCTTTCTTATCTTGCAATATCAAAACGTTTTGTTCTTTTCTTACTCTCTCTCTGTACCAAACGCTCTCGCAAAGCGAATGGATCTTTATGAAATTTAATAAACTATTTTAATACACCCAAACGCGTAATCGTGTCTTTTATTTCAAAGGAAACAGCCTGCCCACTGAATTATTAAATGGCCACAGTATTTTAACTGTGCAAAGGTATCATAATCATTAGTCTTTTAATTAGAGGCTGGTATGAATGGTTGGACGAAATATTAACTGTTTCATATAAATTTATAATACAATTTTTTTTAGTTAAAAACCAGTCGTAAAGTTTATTTAAAAGAGGAGAAGACCCCATACATCTTTATATTTTATAAGATTAATTTAAATATGATAAATTAAAATATTTTATTGTGGTGATATTAAGATTTAATAAACTTTTAATTTATTGAAACAGAAATATAAATATGATTCATTGATCCATTAATAATGATTAAAAATTTAAGTTCCTTTAGGGATAACAGCGTAATTTTTTTGGAGAGTTCATATCGATAAAAAAGATTGCAACTTCGATGTTGGATTAAAATACAATATAATTTTGGGTGTAGCTGTTCAAATTTTAAGTCTGTCCAACTTTTAAAATGGTATGACGAGATCGCCAGAATGTGAATACTGTCGGAGATGAGTCTCATTATAGTTTGGTACAGCAAGTCGACAAATCATAGACACAGAACGCTTGTATACACCCGAAGACGTCTTGATAGTAGCAACTCATACCAAAGCATCCGAACCAGGATGATGCTCCACATTGCTACTTAACTTCCACTCGTTTCGAAGTTTGGTATGTCATCCAATAGCAAGTTTGGTGTCTCATTCCGCCCTTTGGGGCGCGATTGTAAATGTCATAGCTAGTCTGCACTCCAACGTTTTCAGAACTGCCTCAAAATCCTCTGACCCTCCTGAAATTATCTCGTGAAACAGGCTACAGTAGGTTTGTATTAGCTCTGCCAACTAAAAAATGGGTAGGCGTGAGCACATTAAGGTCGTCCGAATAAGCAGTTAACGGGCATAATGGTCGGAAATTCAAACAGGCTCTAATCTGCGCTAGAATAGTTGAGAAATGTTCATAAGTCAACGGTACGCAATGAAATGTGCGATACAAAGAGGTTTTACCTGACTTCACGTTAGCTTCCTATAGTCTACCGAAGTTTGCACTGTGTGGTGAATGAAAATTCCACTGAATGGTCCGAGCTGCCAATTCTGAAACTATCTTGCATGACACTTCTTGCTTGAAAGACTGCTACCACCTAAGAAATCCGTTCCAAAGTCGCTATAAATGTGCTCACAAACTCCTCCGCGACCGACAAAACCTTCCAATGCCCATAAAAAATGTTGAGTCGTTAATCCCGTAACCATTTCAAGATGTATGACCTTAGTTGCCAAGCATACAAATATCGCAATATGGGCTTTGTATTTCTGATGACCACGAAATCGTTAAGCTTTTGCCTCAAAGGCACCCCTATAATCAACACTTGACTTTTTAATTGGACATTTCGGTGGGTTAACTCGATGCAATGGCAATTTTACCATCTGTTGACAAGATGGTTGTGGACAATGTCTGAAACAGTGTAGTATTTCTTCTACAGATTGTTTCCCGCGTTGCAGAAAGGGTTAATTGTAATTCTCCATGTAGTGCGTTGAGATGCGAATTTCGAATAACCAGTTATGTGAATTGATGGCGCTTTGGCAGTATGATAGGAATTCGTTGGTTTTCGGTAAGATGGACAGCGTTCCCAAGACGACAATGAATTCTTTTAAATACTTGGTCATATAAAAATAGTGTAAATCAACTTAGCTTATTGGAATTGAGTAAATTCTTGTTTTTTCGCAGGCGGTTGATTTCCAATTCGAAACTTTATTGCTGCACTATTTGCACTACACGTAACAAAGCTCCATCCAACTCTGCTACACGAATGGGTCTAGACTGCTGGTTTCCTTGATTGACTCGAGCAAACCGCAGGATGTAAGCAACAACGAACAATAGCCTATTGTAAGACGAATATTTTATCAATAGATGTGACAATGTGTGTTTTAAGAACCCCAGCCTCTTGCTCATTCGCAGTGAGAATTTCGTTCGCGATGACGACTATTGGTCTTCAGCTTGTTTGAGCCAAGAAGGACAAAACCACCAAAGGTTATGAACCACCAATTGTTTCGCTGTGAGACCTCGCGATCCGTGCATCGCTGAATTGTCGTGGCCTCGAACATATCGCGTCTTGCTAGATACGTCGTACACCACCCGCAACATTGTGGTAACTCTGTCCTCCTTCAGAACGTAATGATGTGGCAATGTGCATGAAAACAATAATACTTACAAGCTGACCAAGCTGAAAGTAGTCATTTATGACATTTGTGTACTGCTGATGGTCCAGCTGGCGAAAGCCATTAAATGCAATCTGACGTGACCTATAAAGAACGTGGTAAGGGTCAAATGAGGTATTCAGTGGTAACCAGATCATATACTTCCCATTGGCCTGCCGTATGTGAGTGTTTCGAAGAGGATCCTCACAACATTGCTCTTCAGGGGTGAAATTTCAAAAAGAGTTGAGGTTTTCATTTTCTGCACTAAGTTAACTAGACAAATGTCAGTCCGATAACATTAAAAATGATCTACATGAGTGCGTGTTGTGGCCAGTTGTCAAAAAATTATTAATATACAACACAATTTATTGATCTACTCGATAAAACAAAAACTTCGAAAAATGCAACTTTACATTTAAAACGAGTTTGCATCCCTTTGCTCGATTGGTTTTTCCGACTGAAGGAGGTTTACATGAAATTTTGTAATATGTTGAATTAATAGTTTAAGCAAATCAAATATTAATAAAACAATTGTGCATATTACTTTGGAAAAGTATAATCTATCCTTTCATAGCATTTCTAAAAAATTTTCTTATGGGTGTAAATAACCAATTATCCAAAGTTTTCTGTGACACGAAAAATCGTAAAACTGGTGGAATTGAGAAAGTGTCTTCAGTGACACCCCTAAATATGTAAAAAAAAGTAATGTGCCTCAATTATATCAACACAATATTGAGGTGAAACAGCTGCACAAAATGTTAAGAATCAAGTTTTAAATAAATACTAGAGTAGTGCGCTATGAGATTACTCATTTATTTCATTTTCTTGTAATACAAACGTTATGGGATGCTTATGATAACTAAAATGAGATAGAAATATTGGTGTATCTACAGTGTTTAAGTATGGTGTAAATATAAGGAAAATTTAAAAGTGACGCTGATGATTCTTTATCAAAATATATATTGAAATCTCGTCCAAGAATTATGTGAATTTTACAATATCTGATCCAAGATTGAGAATTTTAGCTACTTCATAAGATTATAAAAGTAGTGATTTGTGAATAAACATAATTATTTTGTCAATTGCCTGTTTTGGGGATATATAAACCGCCACCAATACTACCGGTTGTTCGTACTCTGTCGTACATTGACAATGGAATACTTCTCCTAGTTCATCCACAAGTACTGCACAAGACAGTGGATGATTGACGTTTACCCCTACCGAAGGTGTTAACATGTGAGCCTTAGCGACATGCCCACAAATTAATGTTCGAGATCATCGTCGAGTAAAGGACACACAAGTGAAAAGAATAAATGAAATTCGCTCACTCCATGAGCACAAATATGATTGAAGAGAAAATGAAAATGCTGTTATTGCGAGTGAGTTGTTGCTGATAAGTTCTGCAGAAAACCAAGCAACAGAAACTACCCGCGCACTTCCCTTCTCCACAACGCATTTTGAAATAAAAAGCTCTTTGTATATGTTTTGACTCGCAACAACAACGATGACACATACACAAAGAGAGAGAGAGAGAAAAGCATCGTTGGCTGGTGGTCGTTTATTCGGTCACTTGTTTGTACACTCTTCTTAAAAAGTCAGTAAAGCATTTTTTATCTCTCTTACTCATGCATAAACATTCATTTTTAACGCTGCAGACGAACATGCCAATGTGCAATGTGTCACTCCCAACAACGCCTCTTCCCGCATCATCACACTTGAATACTGTAACTTTTTTTTGCACTTACACCTCGCTAAAGGAGTTTCATTTCAAAAACAATCAATTCGGTGCCAGCATACTCCCCACCTTGGAAGCTCCTTCCAACCAAATTACGTCTCGATATGTAACCGGCAGATTTTATGTACGCTACGTTTCAATACACCGGATTTCGGCTTCACCGTAAATACTCTGGCAAATCCATCGTGACCCGGCTGCACTTGAATCAGTCGCCCTAGACAGGCGCATTATAATCTGCCAGGAGGACCAGCATACCTACTATAATGTTGGCCCACTTTTGGCGTTGCTGGAGTTTTGTCAAATATTCCTTTAGCATATATGCGAACGATATCAGAATTTTATTAGACAATGTTCGGAGTTTATGATACAAAATCTCGAAAAGTGTTGCAGTAAATGAAATTTAGAATTTTTTTTTTTCTGAACTACTTGGGTTAGTGGACTTGCAATATAAGTGACTACTTTGTGGCTAAAGACCTAACGTCATCAGCCACATATACTAAGCATGAACTATAAAATTAAAATTTACGCCTTAGGATTATGTCAAATAAATACGTAAGGTATATCTTGTGGTAATTTATTACTAAAAATTATATATTACAATTACGTTGGTTGCTACTTAAGTCTTGAGATTTGGCAACACCAATGTTGATATGTCAAATCTGACATTGGTATCGTAAAGCTTGTCGTTTTTAATGATAAATGTACTCA
>JBANCV010001567.1:0-14039 GCA_037040105.1 Amiota albilabris
CAATTGTTATAAACGATGGGAAATGGTTTGGCGTGTTACTCCCAATTATTTGGCAAGCTCTTCTTGCGTTTGACGTGAGTCTTCTTCGAGTAATGTCTCCAATTTGGCATAGTCAAACTTTTTCGGTTCGGGCCGCTCCTTGTCTTCCACGTCAAAATCACCACTTCTAAAGCGTACAAACCATTTCTCCCACTGTGAAATCGACAGAGCATACTCTGGATATGCTTCGGAGAGCAATCGATGGGCTGCAGCTGCACTTTTCTTCAAATTAAAGAAGTAAACGAGAAGTTCCCGCAAATGTTGTTTTGTTGGTACGAAATTAGACATATTCAGAGCGAAAAAAAATATTTTGTTTACACTTCAAGCTACATACTAGAAATTGAAGCTGTCAGATGTATTTTTCAAATGGAGTATAGGACAACTTTGCCAGATGCTTATAGCATGAGTAGCGCCATCTCTTGTAAATCTCACATTATTAAAAGGCTCACCCAATATTTTGTACTGAGTATGCACAAGAGTATCGCCCTCGAGAGCGGATCAAGAGAGAGGCTTTGTATTTTTCACTCATTTATAATGGAGAGTGGAAGGTTGATTGATGATTTACGTTGAATTTCACGTCCTATTCTTCATATAAAAAACTATTGTAAAATGTATACAACAAAATGAATTCGAAATTGCTTCGCTTCCCCTCCACCATTACCCAAGAATGACAAAATGCTGATCATTTGCGCGTATAAAAACATTTGAGCGTGTTGATATACGCAACTTTGAGATAAATACAACCCATGTTGCCCAAGAGCAACTTTGTTTTGTTCTCCACGAATAGTTAAAAAAATAGATGTCTTTTGTTGGAGATACCGAGTTTCTTCAGCACCTTTCATAGTGTCAATTGGGATCTAAAAGAGAAAGGCCGAATGAATTGCGCTAAGCACAATAAAACAATACAATGATTCTTAATTTATTTTATTAAGACTAAATGGAGTGCATAACAACCAAATATAACGAAGGTTTTTTGCTTTGTTTTTTGTTTTTTTTTTTGAATCACCAAGGAACAAACAGTCCTACTTGGTGCCAACGTACTAAAAGCACCTCCGGACTACACTGGCTCATTTTTTTAGCACTGGCGGGACCACCAATCAAGTTATTACCTCGCCAGGGAGACCAGGTTAGACCACATTTCTGTTTAATTCCTCATCTCGATAGTGCTGCAAGCGGTGTTCCTGGTATCTTCGCCTCTCAAAATGCACTTAATAACGCCATTTGGTGTAAGGATTTCACCAATTATTGACGTTACTATCTTCCTCTGGTGAGAGAGAATGTGATGTGAATTTTCTACTTTGTTTGTATAGTAGTAGTGACAAAGTGGATCATCTGTGTGCTTGAATTTGTATAAATACTCAAGAAAGCATCCATGCCTTGATAAGAACTGCATAAGATGGTAGTTGAGCGAACCGTGCTTGCGAGACACCCAATCGTTGATGTTCGATTTAGCTCGAACGTCCAACGACCCTTAGTTGAGTTTTGCCTTCGCTGCTGCCATAAGTCCATTTGTGATTTACAGGAACCTCTGCTCATCTTATGCAGGCATGTATTGCCGCTTATACGTTGACATCAATAGTGACCTGCTTGCAGTTTGCAAGATCGCTTATTGGAGTATCTGACACGGTCCTGAATGCACAGCATATCCAGGTTCGGACGGTACAAAGAGACGGCTTCTTTCATGTATCATCTATGGTTACACCGGACCACATGGGTGCAGCATATCGGATGATGGATTTAGTGACTGCCGCAAATAACTCACGCACATGTAGTTTAGCAGATACTGCTTTGGTCGGATCTTCCATTAAGTTTCAGCACAGAAGTCACAATGGCTTTCATGTGTGCGTTCACGTTCTGTTTTTCCTCAACTAAGCTTGTCAGCCCTTTGAATTTACGGTTCAGCTCTTGTAAGATTCTAGTTTTGTTCTCTAGCGGAAATTGATCTGCTGGAACGCTTCCTCATAACTGCCGTTTCAGGGGACCTTCTTAACCTGGTTAGGTTTGGCTGGTTCCTGCACTAGGGCTGTCACTTTACTCGCCTCTGTTGCATCTGTGAGCAGCACTACCGGACATCCCGTTGATCCCATCTCAAACGGTTAGGGTGCTTCGTTGTCACACGTCTCCTTCCAAGAAGTTGAGTGGGTGACCATCTTGTCGGCGAACGGCTCATTTTGCCGCTTCTCTTAAAAGTCCTACGATCTTTGAAGGCCGGCAGCACTATGAAGCTATGTCTTTCCAGCCCTGAAAAATGACCGAATAGACCTGGCAGCACTGATCACCTGTGCGAATTCGAAAGCTGCTTTGTATTTCCCTGCTCCGTTTTGTGGTTGCAGTTGTAGCTGCATTTGTATCAAACATGTTGTTCGAATGCACACGATAACCGTTCCCGTTGTGATGAAAATTAAAAGGTTGACAATTGTTGAATTTGCGAAATGTTCAGACTTACACAGCTCCAGTTAAATCAAGAGCGTTTTCCTGACTGAATCAAACAGAGGTAAAATATGAAAGGTGCATTCTTAAAAGTGCACTAGAGAAAAGTGGACGAACTGTTCACATAGTCTTACAGAAAAATTAACTATAACTGATAGACTGATTTTTTTTTATGTGAAACATCTTTGGTTTCGGTTGAGTGAATTTGGAATTGATGTAATAGCTTCTTTTGGTTAATAGCTTGCCTTGCGATCTAAGATTAAGCAAGATGAGTTGGCTTAAGTATTCTGATGGCTCCTTGCCAACTCCGACAATTGGGATATATTTATCAATTTTCCACATCGATCATGCATGTGAAGGGATCTGATAATATAGTTGCAGATGCTTTTTAAAGATTGTGCTCCATCGACATGCCAACAGCATAGTCTTAGATCCAGGAGGCTCAAGGTACGGACCTTAAGTTACAAGATCTCCTCCAGGTGAAAACGTCACTAAAATTGTAGATAGTTCGCTACGATTACAGTACGTCGCTCTACTGTGACATTCCGACTGGACATCTACACCCGTGTGTGCCTGACGCTTTACCCAACAAGATTTTCCATTTTGTTCACGCAAGTCAGTCAGAAGTTTGTCTGGCCTTCAATTAACAAAGACGTCATCAGATGGTATAGAAACTGTCTTCCTTGCCAGTTAACAAAAATATTCATCTTCAACCAAAGACAATACAAGTTCCTTACGGCAGATTTGATCACGTCAATCTAGACATCGTAGTAATTAATTTACACCAAAATCTTCGTTGACAATAATTGACCCTTTTTCGCGATGGCGAGAGGTTGTACCGGTTAGAAATATTACTTCCGAAACTGTAGCTACAGCATACTGGACTCACTAGGTCTCCAAAAACCAAAACAACCGTTCAAGATTCTCAGTTTGAGTCTGCAATCTTCAAGGAACTGGCTCACCTCATCGTCAGTAAGCATGTACATAATACTAGCTATCATAGATCGTTCAAAGCATCACTGATGTACAACAGCCGCCAACGTCCATATACCTAACCGCGTGTACGTAATACGGATTAACAATAAAGAAATAGCAGTGTCGGTTGATCGCCTCAAGCCAGCATTTTTTTTAAAGACCATCAGTACTTGGACTTGGAGCAACCTCACACAAGCGTTCCGAAGACGTACGAGAAACAGTTTCGCGTGCACTTCGGAAATATCAATTCGCGTCGGTGTCACTGGAACGGCTATAATGTGGCGTTATGACAGACGCCATTTGAAATTTTGACAAATTGATAACAAATAAACAGCGTTTCTATAAGCTTTTATTTTTCTTTTTTATTAATTAAAGCAATTATATATCCAAAATCAGTTAAGCGGTGTTTATATATTTAGAATATTTTTGTACTTTTTTCCATCATTATTTGTATGCATGTTTAGTTGAAAGCATTTTGTTATTTAATAAATAAAAAATAATAACTAAATAAGTTCCAGAGTTTCAAACCACACATTGGACATTAGTATTCGATGGATTACAACTGGCAAGAAGCGATTACCTCACCAATACATCAATCGACACCTTGCTAGGTAGAGAATACGCTTGGGCTCTACTAACAGGTCAAAAAGTGTTTGATACCCAGGGTTACATCATCGTATTTTTTCGTTGCTTGGAGCACTTTCACGATTTAAGTCTGTAGAATGACATCTGCAGCACGATACCAAGCTACTTAGTGTAATATAGTTGATAGACTTTATGGGTTGGGTATAAGTCTATGACTAAATTTATTAAAAAGTGTTCATGTTTAAGTATTGCAAGTGTAACACCTTAAGCTGAGTATAATATATTATTGGAAGTAGTGTTTAATGATATTATGACAATGTGTACTTGGAAAGAAAGAGAGAACCAAAAGGGTTGAGTGTTCCTAAAAAAAATTTTAATCAATAAATAAATCTGAACTTGCATGATGAGCTCAAAAAGCAGGAGACCGAGAAAACCTATTACGCCTGCAGGCCGAGCACAAAGATAAACCTTCCGAGTTGCGGAAAGGCATCAAAAGGACTTCAAGCACACACTCCCAGACCTTATGCAGCGACCTCAATAACAACCCATGGAGAGGTGAAGAAACGCCTGGCAGGAACTCCCGCCCAATTACTAGTGCGTCCCGAGATGATATCCAACATTGTCCGAAATCTTTGTCCACAACATGAGCTTAATCACTGGATTCACGTGGAATCACGTGCATGGCAGTTAATGGACCATTCCCAAAAACGGGAAATGACAAAATCCCAAGCCTGGACGGTATCCCCAATAGTGTGCTCAAATACTCCAATCAAGAGAATGTAGAATTTCTGGGGAAAATTAAATTCATGTTTAGTAGAGGGCGTTTTCCTTCCTGCTGGAAACGACACTGTGTTGTGCTAATACCAAAAGGCAACAAACCACCGAACCAGCCTGCCTCCTAAAGGCCAATCTGTTATCTGGGCACAATGGGCAAAGTACGGGTGCGCATTATATGTCGGCGACTTGAGGAGTTCACTGAAAGTCCAGCTGGACTTCACCAAAACCAATTCGGTTTCAGAAAATACAGGAGCACCCTCATTGCAATCAAAAGAGTTTGCGAATGATGGGGCTGTGGTACCAAAAAGTACAGCGCAGTGGTCACATTGGACATCAACGTTTTCAACTCGGTGAGATGGTGCTGTATAATGCGGTCCCTTGCCAACCTCCATGTACCAAGATATCTGGTCAAAATTCGAATGTGATATCTGAGCAATCGCTTGCTCTTGTATGCAAAAGCAATATTACTGCTGGCGTTCCTCAGGGATCCGTGCTTGGGCCGATCCTCTGGAAAATCATGTATGACGGGGTCTTCAGAGTGATTGTACCGGATGGAGTGGATGTGATTGGGTACGCGGATGATATCGCCGTAGTGGCAGTCGCAAAAATGCTCCCTTGACCTCCAGGACAAATGCAACTGCTACATTGCCAACATGAAGAGTTGGTTATATCAGACTGTGCTAGAGCTGGCGGATCATGAGACAGATGTGGTGTAAATAAGCAGCAGGAAGAAGGTTGAGTCGTTCTACATAGGAGTTGGGACACAAGGCTTAACTTCCACATAATGCATCAAATATGTCGGGGTCTTTCAGGACTGCAGGCTCAACTTTAGACACCGCCTAAAGTTCACAAATGGGAAAGCATCCATGCCCCAAGTAACTCTGGCAAGGCTCAAGCCGCATATATGCAGGCCTATACTACCTGTGCGTGAGCTACTTGCGGCAGTCACCATATCCATCATCCAATATGCTGCACCCGTGTGGTCCAGTGTAACCAGCCATATATCATAGATGAAATGAGCCGCCTCTGTGTACCGTTGAACTCCATCTGGATATACTGTACATTTAGGACCATTTTAGATGACGCAAAAAGCATTCTTGCAAACTACAAGCCGATCAATATTGAAGTTAACAAATTAGAGGCAATACATGCCCTAATATGCGCAGAGGGCCCTGTAAATACCAAGATTTTATCATAAATGGACTTATGGCAGCAGCGATGGCAAAACTCGACGAAGGGTCGTTGGACGTTCGAGCTAATATCGAACATCAGCGATTGGGTGCCTCGCAAGTATGGTTCGCTCAACTACAATCTCATGCAATTTTTATAGGGGCATGGCTGCATTCGTGGGTATTTATACAAATTCAAGCTCGCAGATGATCCACTTTGTCGCTACTGAACACACAAAGTGGAAAATGTACTTCACGTTCTCATAGAATGCACCCGGTTCGTAGACCAGAGGGAGATAATAACGTCAGAAATGGGTGAAATCCTTACACCAAATGGCGTTATTAAGTTGTTGAGAGACGAAGATGCCAGGAACACCGCCTGCAGCACTATCGTCCTAATGATTTAACAGGTCCGCAGAGATGAGGAATTAAACAGAAATGTGGTCTGACCTGGTCTCCCTGGTGAAGTAATACCTTGATTGGTGGTTCCGCCAGGGTTGAAAAAATGAGACAGTATAATCCGGTAGTTGTTTTAGTATGTACCATTTAGGACTGTATGTTCGGTGAATCGTGCATTCTAATAGGCCGGTCTATTAGGAACTTTTGAAGATGTCCACCTCATTGGCGAATAAAAAAAAACACAGCTTTCGCTTAAACACTGGTACTTACTGTACCTCGGCCGCACTTTATTTGACCGTGGGGGGCCTCATATATCTTGCAGAGTAGTATGTTACATAGTTTCCTGGTCAGTCTGACATAGCAAAGTTGCATTCAAACCATCCAGACTTCATGGATGACGGTGTCATAAAGAACTTGAGTATAGGATCAGATGTTGCAACCAGCACTCTTGGTGTAAAATTTGATCAACATCGTAACTTAATTCTATTTTATTTTTTCCGAAGTACATGAGTAAAAAATCACAAAACATTCTATACTCTCAATTCCAGCATTCGTATTTGATCCACTTGGAAAACTGGCATCATTAGTTATTGTGTTGAAAATGCTTATTCTAGAATTTTGGATCTTAAAGCTTGCATGGGACAAGTCCGTTCACAACACATATATCACGCCTGGAGTCACGTTTTAGCATCGTTGTCATCACTTAAAGAAGTTTACAGCTTTCATTCATCGACATCCAATTACATGGTTTCTCCGATGTTTCGATTCGAGCATATGTTTGCCGCTTATATATTCCCATCATCGACGGCCATGGCAACGTCTCGGTCAACCTCACAACAAAGTCAAGAGTTGCTCAAGTCAAAAAGAAATCACATTCATGGGAAAGCAAGTTTCAGAGATTCAATATCAAACATCTGATGACCCCAGTGATGTTGGCCAGTTTCTGAATCCCACAATCTTAATATGGAATTGGTCAATCAAGAGAAACGTAAAATGGCTTTCGTTCTTGCTGAATATTCGTATACAAAATGATTCAATGTTTTCGCATGGATACAACAACACCTTCACCCCAAAAACTTCGTAGAGCAGTACATTGCATCGTTCATCAATACACTACTTCAGAGATGATTTTCGTACCCTTCATAAGGGGTACCAATGAAGGTTCAATTAATATTTTTGAATCCATTTTTGGAGATCGATTTTGGCTTTGGGATGCTGCCGTAAAGAGTGCCAAGGGACTGATGAATCGTAGTGTAATGACTTGACTTTCGAAGAACTGAACACAGTCGTCGCAGAAGTAGAGGTCATACTACACTCACGACTTATCTCACCTGCATCTTCAGAACCGAAGGACATGACTGCATTAACACCAGGTCTGCATTGGCATGATGACTTTTACAAAATTCCAGCTTTCTCAGATGTTTGAAATCGTGTCGTCTCCCTCAAACATCATTTTTGGGTGCATTGGCGGCACGAATACATCAACGAACTACAAACCAGGGTGAAATGGACTACACAATCGCCTAACATATAGAAAGATGCATAAAGATCACATCACAGCACAACGTGGGCTACTTGGTCGAGTAATATCTGTCATTGCTAGTCACAACGGGAAGGTGCGAGTAGTCGACGTACGAACAAGCAATGGAATCACTCAACGAGCACACCACAAACTTGCTATGCTGCCTGTTGGTTGAAAGGGGACACTTTAACCGTCGTCGGTATCTTGGAGGAGATTTCACATATATTCTAGTTTAAGTAACGTTAAGATAATCGAATTGTCATTTGCTTTTGATTTGCTTCTTTCCCTTTTTTATCTATGTCTCTTTTTGCTTGTTGTACACTTGCACTTGGAGACCCTGCAGCGATTATCGAGCTTTAAACACGCAAACACTACCAGCTCGCTATCCACGGCCATATTTTACTAGCAAATTATTTGGTAGGAAAATTCTCTCCAAAATATACTTGCAAAAAGCTTTCCACTAAGTGCCGGTTCACGAAGACGATATACCAAAGACAGCTATTACAACACCTTTTTATCAGCGAAGTGGTTTGGACTGTGCTTTTCCTTACATCGATGATGTTTGTGTTGCGTCATTTTCACCGGAGCAACACCGCAAATATTTACGAGCTGTTTTCCAACGCTTACGAGAAAACAAGCTTACTATCAAACTTGCTAAATGGAATTTGCAAAAATGGAGCTTAAATTTCTTGGTCACACAAAACACAGCAGCGACCACAGCAGAGACGACAACAGCGACGGCAACAAGGCTCAAAATGAAATGAGCAAAAGGCACTTGCAATTTACATGCATAACATAATGGCTGCATGACAAATAAAATAAAATTACAAAACAGATGTCATCAAGAATTTCTCAAAACCTGAAGTGGCAAAAGACCTTAAAAGCTTCTTAGCGATGTTGAACTTTTACCTGTCTTGATGCACGCAGTTTGGTACCAACAAATTCTTTTATCACATTCCACTGATTTGGAACTCAGAAGCTGAAGACGCTTTACAACGATGTAAAATGGAGCTGACTAATGCAACATCACTTATTCATCCTGAACCAGAAGCTCGACTAGTACTTTACATAGATGCCTCAAACTTACCAGTAGGTGGTGCTTCACACCAAAACCGCAATGATACTCTTCAATCATTGGGCTTTTATCCAAAAGCACTTACCAAAGCACAGCGTAACTACAGCTTGTATGATCGGGAATTTACAGCGAACTACCAAAGCATTGGTCATTTCCGTTATATGATATAAGGACGCAGATACTACATCATCATTGAACACTGCCCGCTAATTTACGCTTTTCGTCACAAGTTGAACAACGCGTCCCCCGCCAAATTCGCAACCTAGACTTCATTGGTCAGTTCACCACTGATACACGCTAAATTCCAAGAGAAGACAACGTTACTGAAGACTCTCTATCGCGTATTCAAACCACTTTGAAACCAATAGATTACAGGAAGATCATTGCCGCTCAACAGAATAACGACGAACTTCAAATTTTAACACAAAATGGTAAGTATCGTTGTTCTCTTAGTTTAAAAACATTCCCTATTCCAGACTGCGATGCTCATTTGATGTGTGACACCTCAAAAATAAGAGTTCGACAGTTAATCCCAGAGAATGTTCGAGCTGCGATAACTGCTTCGGTGCACAACCTACTGCGCCCTGGTGCCCACACTACCACCAAATTGTTAACGGACAGATTTGTTTGACCTGGTATTAAGAGGGACACCACGCGGTTTGTACAGAATTGCTTTAACTGCCAGCACGCGAAGATACAGAAAAATACTTGCTCTACATCGACGAGGTACGAGCCACCAGAGTGTCATTTCAACATCAATATCCTACGTGGCCTACGAGTCGTTTTTAAACCTGACATTAAAGTATCCCCAGCGATGCTTGTGTATGGTACCACTTCTAAACTAAGAGAAATTTCTCGGCGCTACTAAATTGTCAATCATTACTAGTAAATCCGTGGCAGAATTCGTGAAGTCAATGCAGAATTTGCGACTGACGTACACAGCATTTCATAGGCCACCGAAGAGGTTTGTTTCTCCAAGTCTGCAAATATTAACTTAACAACTCGGTACGACCATCTTTAACCATCTTAACTCGGTACGATGGACCGTTTGAGCTTTTAAAAAAACCTAAAAAACCATCAACCATCAACCATCGGAGAAGATTTCAGAAGGAGGAATCCTAACTCTTACGACTCCCTTCTCCTCCTCGAATAATTTAGGCAAAAGAACTTCTTACAAAGCAAGGAGATTTCCAGGAGCAAGTAGAATATCTTTTGCAGACTGATAGGAGAAGTGGATCAGAATCCTTGGAGCAGCGCTTACACAATTTTAATGCGCAAGTTTAAAGTCCTCAAGGCCTCGATGCCTTCATCCGCCTCTCTTATGGATGAATTAGTGGATAGAGGATAGTTGAAGATACCATTACTACTCTAATAAAATTATTGTGTCATCGAGTAGAGTCGCTTGTGCTCTCTCATGTGCATTCTTACATATAATAATTAAAATAAAAGTTATTAAATAAAGAAACAACGATCATACGAGTGCAACATTACCAATTACATTACTCCTCAGTCAGAGCGTAGGTTATCTAACTGTGGGAACTTTACAATCCGCTCGCAGGCAGAACCAAAACCAAGTTCCACCCAACTCTACAAACCAACAAAGAGCACGTTCGTACTAAGAACATAACCACGAGGAGCGCGCAGTGTGAATCACCTATGATGATGCTATCTACACTTCCGCCCACGACAACATCAACTACCGCTACTACAACCGTTGCATCAACAGCAACAACAACAACTACGTCTTGAATTTCATCATAGGTCACCACAACAACTTTTTCAACCATACCTCACACAGAAAAAACAAGTAGTACACATACCCACCAGAAACGGTAATTATAACATTGAATCTATTTCAGCAACACCAAAAACAACTCTAGCCAATCACCTTAACGTTAGCTCGGGTTTAACTTTCAAAGGTTATATTATGAATCAACAAGAAATTAAAATTAAATATGTTCAATACTTAATTAAGGAATAACAGCTATATAAATAACATTGACAAAAGCCTTAAGTATTACAACTAGTACATAAAAAGAAAAAATAAACCAAATACAAAAATTTTTGTTGTTAAAACGCTATTAATAAATACTAAGTAGGAATTTTAGAGAAGGAGGGCTGCTTTTTAAATCTTGAGACAGACATATAATAACAAATACGTATGATCGACGATGACTTTATTGTTTTTCAAAATATTCTCCTTGAAGATCAATTCACTTTTGCATGCGATTGAACCAATTTTCGAAGCAGTTTTCCACTCGCAATGAAGTATCTCCAAAACATGTGTTTTGAATGCATCAACCGTTTCTTCAGGCGTCGAAAAACGTTGACCTCGCAATTTATCTTTAGTGTGCGGGAATAAAAAGAAGTCATTGGGTGCCAAATCTGGACTATAGGGCGGACGACCCATCAATTCGACGTTTTGAGTGTTTAAAAAGTCACTTGTTTGAGCCGATGTGTGAGAGCTTGCATTGATGTGGTGGAGAATGATTCATCTTCTTATTTCTTCGAACACTTCCTGCAAATAAATGGTGATGTCCCACTCAGAATAAACCGTTCTACGTTTTTCTAATGGCAGGGAGGCGACATGTCCGGTTATTCCAAAAAAACAGGCAACCATTTGCTTGGATTGCTTCGTGCGCGAACAACTTTTGTTGGATTTGGCTCGTCTTGGAACACCCACACGGTCGATTGCTGGTTTGATCAGGTTCATAAGCATATATCCATGATTCATCACCTGTCGCGATTTAATAGACGTCTTTTAAAGCACCGTAAATGAATTCATTCAATATTTTTTTCACCAATCGAAACGAGACTTTTTTTTCGCGATTGTCAAATTATGCGGTATCCAACGCGAACAAATCTTTTTGACTGCCAAATGTTCATGCAATATTGAATGTATTGAAGTGGAACTAATGTGCAAGGATGCCTCAATCTCATGATGTGTCACATGACGATCTTGCATTATTAGTTCATGCGCTGCATCAATGTTTTGTGGCACAATATTTTGGATGACCTTCTTGAAATTCGTTTTGGAGAAAACTACGACCACGATTGAATTCAGAAAACCAGTGCAACACGGCGTCCCTAGATGGTGCTTCATTACGAAAAGTCGAAACCAGTTGATCGGCAAACTCTTGTTGAGTTAAACCACGTCGAAAATCATAAAAAATCATTGCACGAAAATGTTTACGATTTAATTTAATTTTTTAGCCGAAACAAATTTTTCAAGTCACTGTAAACAATACAAATAGCACTCCTATGACGTATGAGTACATTTATCATTAAAAATGACAAGCTTTACGATACCAATGTCAGATTTGACATATCAACATTGGTGTTGCCATATCTCAAGACTTAACCAGCATTCTACGTACTATATGCTAGGTACGGTATCACTTCTTCTCTTTCCTAAATTACGATTTTTTGATGTTCAAGTCAAGGACAAAAAGTGCAAGCAAAACTACTCTTCCTCTCTTAAATTTAAATCTTTCAAGTTCAAGTTACAATAACAAAAATAAACTAATTTCTAATAGCGCTTGTACTTGAATCCAAAGCTATAGCCCATTAACACCGAAGTTGAATCGATTTAATGTTGAATGCCTATTGAATCAAATAAGAACAACGACGAAAAATGTCAGTTTTTGTTGTGAAATGTAAATCGATTCTGATGGATTCAACAATGAATCGATTCAACTTCAGTGTAAATGGGCTATTGCATTGAATGGAAATAGGGCTGGCAATTTCTGAAAGTGTTGGAAACATTTTCGGTCATTTCCAGGTAGAAACTCTCATTTTCGACAGAGCACTCTTTTTCTATTTCAAACCAAAACAAAAAGCAAAATAAGGTAATTTGAAATTGTATACTTTTTGTTGATACTTACTAATAAACTTAGCAGGGATGAAAAAGGGAGTTGCAAGACGTATTTGAATATCCTATAAATACTTTTTCATAAATTTTATGTTTGATTTTAGTTAACGTGCGCGCAACGTTCCATTTGAATGTATAAGAAAAATCAACTGCTTCCAGTAAACCATCTACAAAACCAAATCAGAAAAATATTACCTTGCTTAGTAAAAACCTTGAAAAGATGGAAGAATTGTATGCCAAACTGGTAGAAGAAGTAGCTCAGCTAAAAAATGAAAACTCCTAGCTAAAAGCAAAATCCTATCAAAAAGCTAGTACTCCCAGTTAAATGATAAATTCCATGACAAACAAAGAAAAAGAAGGCAGAATCCTCTCCAGAAATCTTCATTCCTTCACATCCTTCACAACATCACATCGTTTGTTTCTACACGTGTCTCAAAAATGTTTTTTACTTATTCCTAATATAAATAATTGTCAACTAAGAAAATTATGGCCGACCCGTCACCTACTCCATCGCAACAGTGACAACCTTGTATTGATCCAGTCGAAGTCATTTCGATCATATTTATAATTTTGCTTGTATTATCGGGACTTAACCTACTCTATACTTAAAAAAAGCTGAAATATATGTGTGTGTATGTGAGGATCATAAATATTATTTGTACCATTTACTTATGCTTGTTTTGGGAGTCATTTATCAACATGACCAACCCGGATGATCAATTTTATATACATGTTGTAGTAAGGGTACTTTCACGCTCCCGATGCCTTGATCGTTTTCCTCTCTTGCATTATTCATTACTTTAGCACAGCGTGTCGCAATGTGCGTCCCTTGTTCTTTGCTATTTTGGTTTGAATGACTCTTACTTATGCACAAGCCTCAGCGCTCTACCTTGCATTCCTTTTTGCTTGCCATTCTATTCATTAGAAATTCTCACAACAACCACATTGCGCCACACTCGGCCAAGGCGACTCTCTCACTCTCTGTCCTCACTATCTGCTTGTACGATCTACTCATCACATTCCAACGGTAATCTTCTTGTCTGCTTTACTTTATTATTTTTAATATAAAAGGCTTAGCTCAACTTTGTCTACAATTTAATCACCTACAATTCTCCGACAAACATACAAGGTGTGTGTCAAAAGTTTCCGAACTTTTCAAAAAGAAAAAAAAACTACAAAATAGTTTGGAATGAAACT
>JBANCV010001569.1:0-14001 GCA_037040105.1 Amiota albilabris
CCTACGAAGGAATACTTTGGTGGTGCCGTAGGGATTAACGGGATTTGAGGCGATAGGGGGTTTTTTAGTCGGTAGGCGAATGGAATCCGACAAAAAAAAAAAAAACAATTCCCAATGTTGAGCAATTATTCGGAAAGTAACAGTGTCAATGGATCGTTTTGCAGTTGAACGCGGATATTTATGTTAAGTCGCTTCAAACATGTATTGATTTCATCAGAATATGTAACTCTTGGAATGACCGGCAAGGTCTGTCTAAAATCACCGGAGAGCAGTAGCAGTGCGGCATCGAAAAATTTGGTATTATTGTTAAGATCTTTCATTGTTCTATCGAAAGCTTCAAGTGAATGCTTGTGGGCCATAGTACATTCATCACAGATAATAATTTGGCATTCTATCAAAACTGTTGCCATGTTGAATTGCTTTTTTATGTTGCACAGTGCTTTTTGATTCGTGTGAACGTTCAATGGCAACTTGAGTGTTGAGTGAGATGTGGAATGGTTTGCCAGTGCCACATAGTGCATCCAAAAAAAAAAAGAGTCCGCGTTGTTGTACTCTATTTGCCAAATTAATTCAAATGTATATGTTTTTGTTCAGCGATGAGCAGTTGTTCAGGATTTGTGACAAAAATATTCAAAGATGTTATGTTCTAACAATTGCAATTCAAAACATGCATTGTGGTACGTGTCTTACAAAATACCTTTAACTGTTCAAAAGTATTGGAAGGATGTCGCTCCAGGAACGTTAAACAACAACAAATGCAAGAAGCATTCATGTTGCTATGGATGGACTGTGTTCAATCTAGCCAATGTATTGTCCATAAATATGCCTGTGTATCCATGGTGTGGAAGGCCACGCGTTCGTGGGTACCAACTTTCTGGCACAACATTTACATTAATATTCTTGCGAATGTACCGAAAATATCTGTTTTGTTTCAAAGTTCGAAAAACGCAGTTAGTGTTTAGTTTTTGGGACAGTTAATACTCGTTGTAAATCTGTTTCTTCTGTGATGAATGTATAACAGCTGGGACTCTTTCGTGTATGGGAAAGCTGAAAAGTTGCCAAATTACTTCATTGCTGCTAATGTATCGTCCCATTTGATAACGTGTTATTTCATCGTTATCACTTACGTTTTGGACTGCAAATACAGCCATATCACTTCCCTTATACACATATTCGCAAAGATATTTTATTCACCTTACCGAACTGCAGATTTTAACGTTTATGTGTACTTTGTAGATTTTGGAAAACAATAGCGAATGAGAACCACCCCGCGATTGTCAATTTCAACCATTCTACTGTTTGGAATACGTAATTAATATGATTGGCCACCATTGTCTGTGTCTCGACGACGATACAATGGATAACCATCGATATAAGTATCGTTTATACACTCTTTTGGCAAACGTTTCTTACATTTTCCGTTTTCCATGCACGGTGAAATCATGTTTAAAGCATCGCATGGACCGTGGTTCATGTTAGTGGTAACAAATGTCATAAAGAAATCGCGCGCATGAAAGTCATGGCGACTTGAATGTATTCTTACATATGACGTGGAGTCCCAATATATGATGATGGAAGAATACTCCGGTACCGATGTCATTCATGTTAGTTGCACCATCTACGTTACCGATAATACCATCACACAAATGTATATATTCTTCAGAACGCAGCTTCGCTTGATTATATTTGAGAAAACGTCATCGGTCGCTTTCTATTTTTGCATACATATCAGCAATGTATTGATGAAACAGTTGTCGGCATCGGAGAATGTTGTTGTCTTCATTGACACGAATCATTAACCGATATGCGTAGAAATTCATCGCACTCACTTTCTTGTCGGTTTCCTACAAAGTAAAAATAATCATATAGGAAAAGAAAATCGTAAATAATGTGTATATTGTACCAGTCCCTGGATTTCTTTGTTTGATGTTGAAATGATATCCATCTTCTCCTTCCCAAAGTATTGAATGATATCGTCGTAAAAACGATGACTGTCTTCAATTGTCGTCACCGTGTTATCTCTGCGTTAGATCTGTATATCTCAGCGTTCATATGCGTAGCCAATCAAATGAACTGCAACTTCATAAATTGTTGGTACATTGTATCGGCCCGCGTGCTCTTTTCTTTGATAACGATCATATAGTTGTCATTTGAGTCTGTTTGAGACTGTATTGCACAACTTGAGCAACTGGTTATGATTTCGCAAAAATGGTTCCAAAGCCGCCACAATTTCCAACTCCTCCATCTGCTCGATATGGTTGTATTGGCTGTGTCTGTTTATTTATTGCTCTTCATCACCCATGAAATTGATTTGCCAGAATTTTGGCTCATCATCATCCATTGACATTAAAGAACCAACTTTATGATAGGCTTGGCCCTGAATCTTAAACGTTAATTGAAAATTTCGACCATCCTCATTCTGAACAATTTTTGTTGCACCAAATGATGTCATTTGAAAGCAAGAATTGAATTTATGAATTTTACACAAAAGCAATTTAAGTTTAATTGCGGCTCCAGCCAATAATGTTTTCAATAGTTCCGGCGGCGAATTCAATGGTACCATTACAATTTTCCTAGACGTGCAGCAGAAACCATTCATCTTTATATTTAAATGCGTGGCAGTGTTGACATTCTTTGTCCATAGCGCCGATGACAATTTTCGAATGTGACGAAAAATCAATGCCGGAATCATATTCGAACGGAAGGCGTAGAAATGATGCACGTATACATGCGCTATGTATTTGCAAGCGCTGTGTTGCATGTGCGTCGGTGTCTTGTTGGCGTGTCTGCCTTTGCCTTAACGTATTTTGTCGAAAGCTGCGTTGCCCGTGACTGTCATATGGATGAATATCTGCATTGTGCTGCGACTGCTGGTCTGATATTCCTTACCATCTGACTATGCCACGTAAGTCGACCTTGATTTACTCTTGCTCCTCGTGGCATGTTTCTATACAGTCACGAACAAAACTTAAATATGGATAACGAATATTTAACATTAAACGAACCTATGAATTATTATTACCTTATTTTAATTAATTTGTAGAACATACCTTACAGACATTACAAAAAAAGGGAATTAAATCATTTCCAAATTTTTATATTTTTATTAATATCACTTATGTAATTTTATTAAAATCGGCTTAGTATGGTGTGCGCTAGATAAAAAAATTTTAAACACTTTGGGAAAATATGCCTGTATCTGGACAACTGCGCCATCTACTGACTCCATTTGTTGCCAAGTCATCTAAGTGACTCCATAAGTACAACGACATAATTTCATCAAAATCGGTCCAGCCGGTTAGGCCGTTTAGGCGACACTCGAATTTTATACAATATATAAAGATACTATTACGACTATATGTATGTAAAATTTTTGTTTTTGTAATTTTTATTTTTTTTTTTAATTAAGTATTGATATTTTCAAATTAATTTTTATTTCTAATTTATAGATTTAATCTGTACTGGTTATTCTTGATGATTGTTCGTTATTGTGCACTTATTATGTTCATCTTATTGCGTTTGAGTAGTTGGTGTTGTTTTTAGTTTGGTGGTGGTTTTTTGGTTTAAGGTAGTGAGAGAGGAGTCAGTCGTTGTCAGATGATCGCGTAAAGTATATGTGCTACTATGCTGGGACTGGCCTGTATTATTAGCCATCATGAATTTGTTAAAACTACTTTACATATGAATTTGTTGCATTAATAACTATTATGAATTTGTTAAAACTACGTTACATATGATTTTGTCATACATAAATTATAATGAATTAGTAATATCATGAATTCAATAAATCTACAATTTGGTGGCTCAACAGGGATGACATAGAGTGAGCGTCAGTAAACGGCATCGTAACGGCGAAGATATATAACGGCTGGCTGGAAAACGAATTATGTGGGTGTCTGTAGTTGACGAAATTCTAGCTAGGAATAAGTCACAGGAACGTTGGTGGTAAGGCAACGCGTGCGGTACAGTAGCAAAAGCAGCAGAGAATTTGCGAACAACACCACTTTAAGCAGTGAGTCACAGCATCGATGAAGGTCAAGCAACGGTTGTGTATAGTGATGGAATCAGCATCGATGAAAAAATGCAAGCAGGCAAAGGCCTAAAACGAATGAAAGTAAAGAACAGACGTAAGAGAAGTATATAAAGACAGACGGCGTTGGATGGAACAATCGTCTAGATCAAACAAGAGCAAACGTTTTATGAAAGAAGTTTCAAGGTACTGGTGACTGGCATGGTGCGAAGTATATAAAGAGGCAACTGAAGATACATGATTGTTTCGTTGGTTGGAAATTGACAGCGACGGCAGACGCAGCACTGGAGTATGCATATTTGTATGTAGTAGTGAGAGTTTCATAAATTACCCTAATTGTAGTTAGCATTGTACTAACATATAATTATATTGATATTTAAGATATTTACTAATTTTATCTGGCATTGTACTAAAGTAGATATTAACATTTGATATATTAATTAAATATATATAAGTTAAAATAAGTAACAAGTAACGTAGTATAAGAAAGACAATTATAAAATGGAACTTAAGCAGATCCTTGCACTTCGAGAAGACCGCTTGAAGAAAGAACTAGCGGAATTCAGACAGCAGACGGGAGGTCGGAAGCAAGACCTGCAAAATAGGTGTCAGACTCATTACGGGATACAAGATGAGGAGGAAGAGGATGATGACGAGTCAGTAGTGACAGCATTAGATGGATCGACAGCAAGAGTGGGGAATAGATCGTGGTTTATATTAAAAGATGTTGAGGACAGTGTTTCGCAATTTTCAGGTTCAGATGTCCCTGAAATTACTAAGTGGATACAGGAACTAGAAGACTGTGCAATCACAGTGCAGTGGGGTGAACTACAACTATTTGTATATGCAAAGCAGATATTAGTGGGAGGAGAAAAGGCATTTTTTCGTAGTCAAAGATTGGAAAGCTTTGAAAAAGAAAGGAATTGAGTCAACGACAGCAAAAGAAAGGAAAAAGTTTAAATGACTTCTTGTAAGCGTTGATAGAAATAGTCAGACCAATAGAGATTGATGAAGAAAGTCTGGTAGACCATTTTGTGAACGGGATGCCTGATTCGAAAGTGAATAAGATTTTGTTTTATCAGGTGAAAAACATCAAAGAATTAAAAGTTGAATAGAAGTGTACAACAGATCACGAGATTCATTTCGGCCAGCGTATTGACTGTGGAGAAAGATGAAAACGGAGTTGATGTAAATTTATCTCATTTAACTCAGTCACAGGCAGGTGTGATCTAAACTTTAATAGGGAATTATAAACTGAAGAGAAATCTTCATGCACTGGTGGAAATGAAAATCTTATTGACAGATGAAGTCCTAGTGTATCAACCTCCCAGACGGTTAGCGTATTACGACCAACAGATAGTGGATGACCAAATTCAAGAGTGGTTGAGGGAAAAAATCATAAAACCAAGTTAGTATTGGTAGCTAAGAATAATGGAACGAAGCGGTTATGTTGTGATTACAGGAAATTGAATGAGAAGATTTTAAGGGACAATTTCCCAGTAACCCACATGGAAAGTGTGATAGGCGAAGCAAGTTCACAGAAATATACTATACTATACTCAGATATGTACCATATGGCATTTCTAGCTCGCCAGCAGTATTTATTCGATTCATAATGACAATGTTGAGGGAATCAATCAATAATGATGATGCAGTCGTGTACATGGATGAAGTTATCATTCCAAGTAGAGATACAATAGAATGGTTGATGAAGCTGGAAAAGGTACTAGCAGTGGTATCACAGTATGGTTTAAGGTTGAATTGGAGCAATTATCAATGGCTTTAGCGAAAAGTAACTTTTTTAGGAAATATAATAGAAAACAGCGCAACAAAGCCACGTGAAGAAAAGATTCATGCTATAACAAAGTTCCCTAAACCAAAATACAAGAAGGAAATCCAACGATTCCTTGGATTGACGGCATAATTTCGGAAGTCATTGAAGCCATTTTCAGACATATTAAGATAGAAAGTTAAGTTTGAGTTTAAAGAAATTCAATTGACATCATTTTAGCAATTGAAATCAGCACTAACGAGTGAAACAGTTTTGAGAATTTATGATCCCAAATTACAGAATGAAATACACACGGACGCATCAAAAAATGGATTTGGCAGTGATGCTTTGTGTCCCCCGGTTCAGCATATGAGTTGTAAGACCAAGCCCTGTAAATAGAAGTATTAATCGTATGAGCTAGGAGTTTTAGCGATCATAAGTGCACTTATGAAGAGCCGAGTTTATGTATTGGAAATGAAGTTTACAATCGTAACCAATGCTTTCGCAATAAACATGAAGAAAGGTATTCCTTTGAGAGTTGCAAGGTAGGCAATGTTCCTGCAGGACTTTGACTATAAGAACGGGCATCGCACTGGGTCAAAAATGAGGCATGTAGATGCGTTGAGTCGATTTGTTTGCTATATGCTGACATATACAGTAGTATATTATTTAAAAGAAGCACAGTTGTCGGATGAGTGGACAAAAGTTGTGAGAATGATTTTGTATAATGACATTTACATTAAAGACCAAATATTGTTCAAGGACCCTAATCGGGAATTGATTGTAGTACCATCGCAGATTGAAGAAGAGATTATTCGTATGACACATAAGTAAGGGCATTTCACGTTAAAGAAACCCCAAGACTTAGTAAAGAGGTAGAACTATATGCCAAAGATGAAAGAGAAGATAGAGCGAGTAGTGGAGAGTTGTGTTGAATGCATAATTGTTAATGCGAAAGCGAAAAGGATTGTTAACATCAATTGATAAGGGAGACAGACCGATGGTCACGTATCATATCGATCATGTGTGCTCAACGGAGATGACCACGAAGAGATACAATTACATTTTGGTGGTAGTGGATGCATTTTCGAAGCATGTTTGGTTATACCCTACTCGGAGCAGAGGCGTTGATGAGATGATTGGTAGTTTAGAAAATCAAGCTCAAGTATTCGGTAATCCGATGAAAGTAATCACAGATAGAGTAGCGCGTTTACATCAAATAGTTTCAAGAAATATTTCGAAGACCAAGATATAAAACATTTGCTTATTACTGGTTTTCCAAGAGGTAATGGCTAAGTAGAGCGAATACATAAGATCATAGTACCCATGTTATCGAAGTTGATTCAAGAGAATCCAACGTTCTAGTATAGGTATGTCGAGAAGGTACAGCAAATAATCAACAATACCCCACGAAGGAGCACAAAGGTTGCACTATTCAAAATCTTAACAGGACTAGACATGCGGGTATCGGAGAATAATGACTTGAAGGGGCAAATAGGGAGGAGTGAATAGAGGAACTGAATAAAAATATAGAGGGAATTGGAGGTGAAACTCGGGACAGCATAAAATATCTGCAGAAGGAAAATAAGCTATCCTTTGATAGGAGGAGCCCAGACAGTATCAACGTACACAATATGGCGTGGGGTTAAAACTCAAGGGAAAGTATTTGGGACCATATAGGTTGGATAAGGTTAATATTATTATTTACAGACATCTAAAGTTTGTTAACTCCGTTGTTATCAGATAATTTGTAAAGATTTAAAAATAATTGTTTCAAGTTGGCGGCGGTTCATTAAGTACCCGTGTTTGAAGATAGAGGGCATTCCTGAGTGAAGTTAGCGCTATCATCCTGTGCAGCCATCTATCAAACGACGCTATTACCAATTTTAGATTGATTGATAGGTAAATTACGATTTGGCAGCAATACGAGTCAGACGTGATTCGTGATTTTCGCTAAGATGGAAAAAGAGCAGTATCGTTCAGTAATTCGCTTTTTGTTTTTGGATGGGAAAAAATGAGAGGAGATAAAAGCTAAGTTGGATGATGTTTATGGGAACACAATGTCATCTAAGACCACAGTTATATATTGGTTCAATGAAATGAAACGTTTTTGATGAGGAGCGACCAGGACTCCCGGTTACCGAGGAAATCATTGAAAAAGTCCACGACATGATTCTCACTGATCGACGAACGAAAGTGCGTTAAATAGCAAAGGCCGTACGTGTCGACCGGAACAGGAATTAATATCTTACATGATAAGTTGGCGATGAAAAAATTGTCGGCCCGATGGGTGCCACGATTGCTCACGCTGGACATCAAGCGGATGCGGCTGTTCATTTCGAAGCAGTGGTTGGGGCAATTTAAGCGAGGTCCGAAAGACTTTTTCGTCGAGTTGTGACTGTTGATGAAACCTGGATTCATCATTACACACCAGAAACTACAACAATCAAAACCATGGATTTCTCCCGGTGAATCTGAACCAAAGACTAACATACAACTATGGGACAATAATTGCACTATACATCCCACCAAAACATAAAATAACATATGAAGAGTACATTGATTATTTTCATACACTGGGAACCAGATTCATATGTGGTGGAGACTTCAATGCTAAGCACACAAACTGGGGCTCTAAAATCTGTGCAATACGAAAAGTGAATGGAAGACACACAAGACTTATAAGCACTGGTGAACATACATACTGGCCATCTGATCCAAGCAAAAAGCCTGATATCATTGACTTCTGCGTTGTTAAAAACTTTAACGTAAATCAATTTGTAGTCTCTAGCATATATGAGCTAACATCCGACCACACCCCTATTCTTATTACATATTCGGCGGGTATCAGAACTATTAAGGAACCGATAAATATATAAAACAATAAAACTAACTGGGATTCCTTTCAAGAGTACATATCTGCTAATCTCCAAGTAAACATATCTTTAAAATGCATATAAATGACGTAACACAAGAAGCAGCCCTCAGAACCACACCTCTACCAAGAAAGTCCAACTATACTAATAAATGCCCCATCCTGAAGAAACTAACAAAGAAATGCGGAAGACTAAGAAAAATATGGCAAAATCCCAGTATCCGGAAGATAAGACAAAATGAAACAAAGCATATAAAGTATTAAAGAAAATGCTAAAAATAAATAGAGATAAGCAAACAAGTACTCAGCTACAAAAATTTACTGCTTCAGCGGACACAAACTATTCTCTTTGGAAATCTGCTAAGAAGCTTTTAAACAAAAACTACACTGCCACCTATTAAAAAATGTGTCGGAAACTGGGCTCATAAAAACGAGGAAAATTCTAGCTAAGTATTACGAAGAAGTGTTTTCAGATGAGCAACTAAGTAACAATATACTTCCAAGTAGCAACAAATCGAAACCAGACATAAAAAAGAAACCTATAACAGCCATAGACATTCAATATTGCATTGTACATCAAATTAAGGTAAAGCAAGCTCCCGGATATGACTTAATTACAGGGACAATTTTGAAGAAATTTCCGTACAATGCGATAACATATGTAAGAAATATCATTCACGCAATTGTAAGGATAAATCACTTCCCACTGTTATGGAAGATAGCCAAAATAACCGCTATAGCAAAATCATACAGGGCAATCAGCCTACTGCCAATACTGTGTAAAATATTTGAAAAGTCATTCATACACAGACTGAAACCCTTGCTACATCAGCTAAAAGCCATCCCTGACCATCAATTCGGGTTTAGATGTAAACACTCTACCATTCAGCAGGTGCATAGCATTAACCAAAAAATTATGGCACCGAAGGATGATAGTACAATATTATGCGCAACGAACGAAGTCCCTAGTAGAACGACTACTACAGTACTCAAAGAGGGGTTGCCGAAGAGAATTAAAAATAATGTTTGCAGTATAGGGGTCATTGAATTCAAAAGACCAACGTTTAATGAAACCAGAAACGCACTTGGCTTTATTAACAATAGTGGAGATATGCTGATTAAAACACAACTTAGACGTTATCAATCGTTTAAATACACAAATGTGGGTAACACCGAAGATATATCATATACCATGTTTATATAATGCTCAAATCGATTCTTCGAGGTTCGATATAACGAATATCGATTTTTGTGCTTATGTATACATGAAGTAGTCGACATCGGTTTGACTAAATCGATTCTGGTTTGTTTGCATTATGTCAGAGTTGCCATATGCATAAAATATAATGTGATCCTCTCAACAGAATAAGTAATTTTTTAAAATCACATTGAATAAAATAATATATAAATGAAAAATACTTATATTTATATTTAATAACGTTATACAATAATTTTTTAGCATATAAATCACATATTATTAAAAAAAGAGTTAAAATAAAGCAAAATAGTTCTACCACATGGCAACTCTTATGAAACAACATTCTGACTTTCAAATCGATATGACATTGCTAAGTATCTACAAGGCATTGGAAATCGATTTACAAAATCGAAATCGATTCTCATATGCTGGTGTCGTCAAATCGAATCATGCGTAAAAACCGAATTGAAAAAATTTTTATATATGAGGTTTTCATTATATCGAACCTCGCAGAATCGATTTGAGCGTCATATAAACATGGTAATATACTTACAACTAGAGCTATTAAGAAATACTTTTATTTATTTTATTTATTTATTATGTTAAGTAAATTATTACAACAAAGTACCTAATTAGCTTAGAGTACAAAGTACTTAAGCCTACGACTCAAATTAAGAAATAAAAGATAAGTTTATCACCAAGTATGCAATGAGTGCAGATCTTCTTGCAACATAAGATAAGAAGAAGAATCATTAAACGAAATGCACATAATCAGCGCATATGATAACACCAGAATGTGAGATGGAGAGAGGAAGATCATTTATAACAAAGTTAAAAAAAGTGGAAGTAGATGACTACCTTGAGGAACTCCGGAAGTAACGTGGACAATCTCCGAAATAAAATTGCTAAAATTCACTCTTTGAGATCGATTTTTCAAATATGGTTTAACCCAACTTAGAAGAGTTAGAGGAGGTCCCATAATATTCAATTTGCTTAAAAAAAGGTCATGATTAACTTTAACAAAGACTTTGGAAAAATCAGAATAAATGACACCAGTCTGTCGCATATTAATGAAACCCCGATTAACAAGTGAAGACATAATCTTCACAAAACCATGCAGAGTTGGAGAAATAATGGCCTTACAGATGTGTTGCATATTCGATATGAGGACCTTCTCGAACAACTTACGACTTGCTTCACATGCTAGTAGGCCCAGAATTTTTGAAAGGGTCACGGAATAAATGAAAACTTGGGTGTACCTGAGGAGCGAAAATCAACGTTAAGTTTAGCAAAAGAACTCTCTATGGGATATGAGGATATTGTTGGCAGTTGTAAATTCGTATATGACTTTGTAAAGCTTCAGCGAGTCTTGGGTTCGATATATAGATGATAACGAATCGGTAGAAAAATAGATGTTAGTAATGCAAGTACACTGAGGGTCAAAGAAAGAAGAAAGGGGCTTGCTATGTTACTGCACAATGTACAGAATGTGTGTCTGTCTGAACGCGAACTCATGCAGAGAAGGTAGTAAAATCAGCAAAGGTTCAGAAGCTCACTCCGTTTATTGATGACGCTGTCTAGAGCAAATATCGCACTCGGAATCAAGCACCATATATTATTGCCGAGCGACCATTTAGCGGTGAAGTGGTTTTTATATTTTATGCATCGGATTAACGCTCATGCTGGTGCTCATTATTAATTGAAGATCTCTTGCCCGGCAGACAATTCAAGGTTGCATTGCTTGTTTTCCACAGTGACCGCTAATGGTCATACCGAATCACAGGAGGGGTCCATCCATTTCAATGAGCTGAGGTTGACTTTGCGATGTAAATTCAGATGCATTTTAATGGGCGTCTTTTCATCTGTGTAGTCAATAAACTTTCCATTTGGAGTTAGTGATGAACATAGTGATATTTTTATTTTGGTTATGTGCACAAGGATGTAAGAATATTCCAAAAGATATTCATGACCGTGTCACAAGTTATGTCGGATACCATTAGTCTATCGCCTCAAATCCCGTTAATCCCTACGGCACCACCAAAGTGTTCCTACTTAGCTTAATTAAGGCAACGCCACTGTTCGATAGTACATTCGAGCCCCCCTGTAGAGAAGAATGTCCAATCGTCCACCAAAGTTGTCATTCGCCTTACAATCTCCTATGAGCTGCAAGGAGATGCGATCCGCGCATGCATTCTTCGACGCTCCGCTTCGTAACGGGGCCACACATGTTCCGGATCCTCTACGACATTTCTACATAGATCACAGAACGGATCCGCAGCGTGCCCAAACCTGTGCAGGTACTGCCTGTAGCATCCATGACCAGTTAAGAATTGGATGATTTTAAACCCCATGTCACCGGGACAACGCTTAAGCCAATCTTTGATGTCTGGGATGAGCTGGTGTATCCTCCGTGGTTATGTCTATCCCCTCTTTGCTACCATATATTAAGGTATCTGGTGTTAATCTGCTCCATGTCTACTACCTGGGAGGATGCTCGCGCGAGGTACTTGTTCTTGGCAACCATGGCTTCCATATAAATTGCAAGTACACCTGCCGCATCATCTGCCACTGTGCGGTACGCCCTACAGATCCTTAGGTAAGCAAACATGTGAGCACTTCTAATACCACGAAGGTATGCCTTGGTTGTCAGTGCCCCAGCCCAGATTGGATCCGCATTAAGCAGTATGGATTTGCTCACCCAACCTAATAGAACAGGAGATTGTTGTTTGGGTCCCCCTAGATTCGGCGGAATCCTAGCCAGTTCTTGTGTGATGGCAGCAGCTTTTTTGGATGACTCGTTCATGTGCAGCTTAAAACATAATTGGTCCAAGATTACACCCAAGTATTTGATGCAAGGCAGCGACTCAATTATATGGCTCCACAACAGTCCTCACTACTTTTTATTCGAACTCACTTAAAGTCTTTGCCACCAGTACAATAGCAATGTCATCCGCATACAACGACGATCTCCACTCCATTGGGTTTACCAATCCAAAGTATGCCATCGTACATAACATTCCACAGGATTGGACCTATTACCGAACCTTGTGGGACACCTCTAGTAATGTCAAATGTCATAGTGCCTTCTTCCGTGTCGCAAACCAGCGTTCTTTCACTACAGTAGGAGCATTTATAATGCAGCTTCAATCAGCATAGTTGAAGGCATTCTTTACGTCAAGCGCGACAACAGCGCAGTACCATTCAAGGCATCCTTTGCAATATCGCAGACCTTCTGGATTGCTCCTACAGTACCCCTTCTCAGCCTGAAGCCAAATTGCAGTGGAGACAAACCATTTGGCATCTCTGTGTACTACTGCTGTCTGGCGCATATAACTCGTTCAAATATTTTCCCAGTTGTACTCAGAAGACGCAAGGGTCTGTAAGGCGATGACAGCTCTGGAGGCAGGTTTCCTTTCAGGATGAGAACCAACCGTTGATTCTTCCAACATTTGGGAAAGAGTCCTTCTCTCATGCAACTTGAGAAAACCTCGCAGAAGACATGGGGTTTCGCTGCAATGGTACTTTTAAGAATGGCATTGGGGATGCCATCCAACCCAGGCGATTTATTTTCCTTCATCCTTCTTAATACCGCTTCTAGCTCAACAGTAGTGATAGTGGGCACCCGGAGTGGTCGAAGTATCCTCAACACTCCTCTTGGTAGATAGAGGGCCGCAACTATTTTGTACATTGAAGAGACGGAGGAAGGGACCGAGGTCTTTGAGTGTGCGCATTATACCTATGTAAGCGCTACCCCAAGGGTTCTGATCCACAACCCCTATCAGCTTGCAAAAGGCATTTTTCTTGCTCCTGAAGATCTCCTTGCAGAGTAGCGACTTCTTTTGCCTAAATTCTTCGAGGAGGAGAAGAGTGTCGTGAGAGGCAGGATTCTTTCTTCTGCTACATTGGAATCTTCTGCGTAGTAACAGTGTCATGCGAGCGAAGTTCCGCAATTTCATTAGTCCACCAGAAGTTAGATTTCCTGCCGTTGCTCCTTGTCTTCCTATGCATAGAGCCATCGCACATCCCAGCAAGGTCCTGCATAAGTTCTCATGATTGCTGACTCGCGTTTCCAGGCGCTATTCCAAATTCGGAGATAAATAAGTCCAAAGTTTCCATATCCATCTTCC